>JANDKJ010000434.1:0-24578 GCA_028551335.1 Armillaria sp. CMW 4456
AAGTCAGGACAAACCCTAAGGTCATTGTCTATGATCTAGACCACCTGACAGCGTTGCCCACAACCCTAGAAGATAAAAATAGATGTACCAGGCATCGAGATGTTTGACGCGATCGATTTGCGATCACAGAATACAATCTCGGTACCCTCGATCGATCTAGAAGATTGGCAGTCACCTCAGCAACTTGCGCACTGCTGCGAGGAATGAATAAGGAAGCCATGCAGCTCTCCGAGATTGAATAACGGAGGACCTACAGACTGGTGGGGCACTCCTAGATAATAGAATAAACTGCAGGAGCTCCGAGACAATGAATAAACGTCTCGGAATCACGCAATCCTTGAAAATACATGACTCATTGTTTGTAAAATAAAGCTTGTATCGTACCATAATGACCTAGATACAAGACCCCTATACCTAGACATAGAATACTATAAATTACCGCCATCTAGACACATAACAGTAGGAAAGCATTTCCCCTCATTTGTGCTAGTGGCTCATAGCTACCAAGTCAAATAAAGGATTTTATAAGTGCACATCCTCGACTGCGTGAATAAGTTTTACAAAGTCAACCAAGTGAACAGCATCGATCTAGACGAAGTGGAAAAGCCTAGAGAACTTAGAATTTGAACAATCGAAGAGTCTGTGTGCTCTAGGGTCTGTGTACTCTTTGCAAGTCTGTGTACTTGAAGTCAGGATCTGTGTATCCTTCGTAGAAGTCTGTGTGCTTCTTTGTCTCAAGTCTGCGAACTTGTGTAGTCGGAGTCTGCATGCTCTTTGTAGAACCAGTGTGTTCTTTGATTGTTTTGGTTTGAAAGTAAATCTAGATCAGCTTTTTAGTGCCTAGACGAAGTTATCCGAGTCTAAAACAACTCAAATATACCTACAAAAATCCTGTTGCACTTATACCTCGCTGTTGCGATAGTGTATCTTGTGTAAACATTTACAAAGCCTTGAATAGAAGTTGAATTCGAGACAAAACTATCAAATCTTGGTTAAGAGTGCTTCTACCATACTCCACCTCGAACTTAATTGGTGATTTTGAGTGTGTGTTAGAGTGAGAGATAGACTCTAGATTGATGATCTAGAGTCAGGTTTCTTTTTGCGCACTACCCGACACCGAACACATCACCGCTGCTGCTCATCTCCAAACTAATGGACAAGCTGAAGGGGTCTCGCTACTTCACCAAGCTGGACATTTGATGGGGGTACAATAACATACACATAAAAGAAGGAGACAAGTGGAAGGCCGCATTCCACACCAACTGCGGGCTGTTTGAGCCCACCATGATGTTTTTTGGGCTGACAAACTCACCCACTACCTTCCAGTGGATGATGAATGACATCTTCCACGAGATGATCGCAACTGGAAAGGTAACAATTTATCTCGATGACATCCTCATCATGTCCAGCAGCTGGGCGGAACACCGACGGCTCATATGAGAAGTGCTGAAGACATTACGAGTGCACCACCTATACCTTAAAGTGGAAAAGTGCGAGTTTGAAACGCTCGAGACAGAGTACCTGGGAGTCATCATTAGTGAAGGAGCCATCCATATGGACACCATAAAGACCAAAGGAATTACCGAAGTGGCCCATGCCCACCAAGAAAAAGGAATTACAGTCGTTCCTCAGATTCACGAATTTCTATCAACGATTCATCTGAGACTACAGTAAAATCGTATGGCCAATGATGAAGCTAACAGGGAAGGAACCCTGGGTATGGGGGGTAGCACAGCAGCAGGCGTTCAAAGAGTTAAAACACAAACTAGCAGAGGACATGGTGCTGGCCATCCCAACAGATGAAGGGAAGTTCAGGATCGAAGGCAGACTCCAGTGAGGGAGCCATCGGCGCAGTGCTTTCACAACAACAAGGCACCACCTGGAGACCAGTGGCATTCCTCTCCAAGGCCCTAACTGTCACCGAGCAAAACTATGAAATCTATGACAAGGAGCTACTAGCCATCATGCATGCCCTCGGCGAGTGGAGGCACTATCTCATGGGAGCTGTGCAGACGTTTGAGATCTGGTCCGACCACCAGAACCTCCAGTATTTCTGACAACCACAGAAGCTGAATCGATGACAAGCCTGATGGGTCATGGAACTGGCAGAATACCACTTCACTCTGCACCACAAGCTGGGAGCCGCCAACTGTAAGGCTGACCTTCTGAGCTGAAGGGCCGACCACAACCAGGGCGGCAATAATAACCAAGAAACCATCGTGCTACCAGACAAGTACTTCGTAACACAAGCACACATTCTGGGCCCTGCAAATGCCGACGAGGGGGGAGATAGAGGAGAGGATTGAGAAGGAGACACAGGACTCGACCCACTGGGACAAGGGAATTGCTGACTCACTCAGTCATGCACAAGGAATTGAACGACACAAAGGGCTGCTCTTCTATGATGGCAGGATATATGTCCCCCATGAAGCCATGCTTCGAGGCGACATAATCTCCTACCATCACGACCACATCATGGCGGGACACCCTGGCATTGCCAAGACTAAAGAATTGGTGCAGCACGACTACTGGTGGCTGCATCTAGGGAAGGACATTGAAAAATATGTCAAAGGATGCAATGCCTGCCAGAGAACCAAAACTAAAATGCGCCCTAAGCCGGCCCCGCTACACCCGAACGAGATCCCAAGCAAGCCATGGACCCATATCTCAGTAGACATGATGATGGGCCTCCCAAAGTCGAATGGCAATGACGCCATCCTCCTCATTGTCGACCGGTTCTCAAAACAAATTATCCCAGTTGCATGTGACACCGAGCTGTCATCGCAAGGATGGGCCAAGATCTTGCGAGACCATGTATATGCACACTATGGCATGCCCTCAAAGGTCATAAGTGACTAAGGACCTCAATTTGTCTCAAAGTTCCTTACAGAGCTATATCAACTCCTCAACATCAAAGGCAACCCTTCCACCATGTACCATCCCCAAACCGATGGACAGACGGAACGAATGAATCAAGAAGTCGAGAAATACCTTCGGCTTTTCGTCAACCACCGACAAAACAATTGGGCAGACTGGCTACCCCTCACTGCCTTCCAACACAACAATTGCGTACACTCAGCAACTGGAAGAAGCCCATTCTTCATCAACCATGGATGCCACCCTCGAATAGTTGCCGACAGCACCCCCCATGGGAACAGAATCCCTCTAGCCATGGAGTTTGCCGCTGAAATGAAGAAGATACATGACGAAACCTGAGTCACCCTGGAAAAAGCGGCCCAACAGATGAAGAACATGTACGACCGACACACATGACCAGCCCTACCTTACCAGGTAGGCGACAAGGTCTGGCTAGACACAACAAACCTACACCTACCCTGGCCCAAAAGGAAACTCGACGACAAATGAGTGGGCCCCTTCCCAATCGTAGCCACTGTCAGAGCCTCTGCATACAAACTTAAACTACCCAACAAATGGCAGATCCACCCAGTCTTTAACGAATCACTATTAACCCCCTACACACTGCCATCCTTCCCATCCCAGACCACTCTGCCGGCACCACCACCCGATATCATTAACGATGAAGAAGAATATGAAGTAGAAATGATAGTTGACAGCAGGAGAATGACGAGTATGAGGAAAGAGAGGTCAACCATCACAAACAGTAACGGACTACCTCGTCAAGTGGAAGGGATATGGAGATGAAGAAAACCAATGGGTATGAGAGGACTTACTCGAACATGCTGCAGAAGCAAAACCGACTTCTTAAAATCGCAACAACAACCAGTCAAGCAGTTGGGACGACTGCCTTAACAGGGGGGTAATGTCACGATTTTAACCCCTAGCCACGTCACGAGCCAAACCCCTGTCTATACCCTAACCCCAGTCACAGACTTAGCCGCCCAATCATTGCCTCGCTCATCCACTTGTCTAACTCTGTTCAATTCTTTCCTTACCATCGCCCAGTTTAGGACTCTCTTTGAATGTACCATTATGCTCCACTCAGCTGACTCTGCGGACTCTTCTCGCTGGCCAAACACCAGTGCCTAAATAATGTACAACAGTAGTATACGACTTGTGTATTTAAGTAGGACCACTCGCACTGGTAAAAACCCAGCCTCGAGCTAAGTTAATTCATACCAACTTACTCAAACACTCATAAGCCAAGACTAAGAGTCTTCAGCCTAGTCTTCATGCCAGCACATGAGACACCGGGACTACTTGAACACGAAGTAACTGGTTGTTTGTTGCTGTTAGAAGTCACGTGAAGGTTGGGTCTAACAAAGACAAAACTAATGTTGAAGCGAAGATGACAGTGTTGTGTTTCACAAACATTACGTGTTGAGCACCCTCAGATCCAAAAAACTCTCCATTACAGCAGTAAATTGAAGGACATTCCATGAAGACTTTTTTTTTAATGCTTATCATTTTTTCACCTTTCAGCTTTTTTACCTACTGTACCTTGTGCCTGCAAAACTTCAATTTGACTTGGTGCCACCTTGGACACTTTGTCAACTATGCCTATCATATTTATGTCATTGACCCACAGACATCACAGTCATACAAAGCAGGAACTGATATGCTTCATTATATAAATTTACAAAAGTGTATACATATTCATGTCTTGTCACCCAGGTTACTACATACAATGCGCCATCGAATTCTATTGATATTGTCAGTTCCAGAGATCTAAGAAGAAACATGAGTTTTCCACAGAGTTATTGCCCCTATTTTGCCATCAAGTTCGATGGCTTTACCCTGTGTGACTGGTGACTGTTACCCATGTTCCCACTCTCCAAGTTCAAAACAAGTTCTGCACCTATATGTATAATGCATTGCATAGTCAATCAGTGGAGTGTTAGTATATGTGTATAGTATAATTACTATGACTGGAGAGTATGTAGTATTGGAAAATATGCCCAGAATTTTGCAACATTGATAATATCCCCAGGGTTGTCCTTCATCACATTATGACATATGCAGTGCCCAGGCTTTTGAATTCTTGTAATATATGTTTTGCAAAGTTTCCATCGACAACCACAGACCTGATATACCAATAGGAGAATTCCAGATGTTTTTGAACTGGGAAAATGTGAAACTGAGTATAAAAGTGGTTGTTTTGTGCTGGCAAGAAAACATCCTAATGACTCAAAGACATTCTCCCAACTGTTTTGTCATCAAAAACTTTCAGTCAAACATAATGCCTCCTGAACGGAAGACAGTGACCTGTACGCTCATTTTTCAATTTCTCTTTGTCACAGAAGTTGACCCTAGGACAAAGGTTTTGAAGATCTCATGTTTTCTGGGATGGAGGAAAAAAAAGTATGCCAATACCACAACTGCAGCAGAAGAAATGCTATGGGTGATCCCTATTACTTCCACCCTCAGGAGGATAGATTTCAAATTGAAGCCGCTGCTAGGGGCAGACCAGGAGCTACTCTCTGCCAGTTTGGGAGGACTACCATTGATTTGACTGTTTGTCAGGATTGCCACAATCTTGCAAGGAGAAAATGTGTGTTCTGCTTCATTTTCCTAGTTTCCAAAGTTGATGATGATGTTGTAGAGGCAGAAAGTCAACCAAGCACACAAAGTAGTATCTCATACTATTCTCATGAGTGAAAACTCAACTTTTCCCAGGTCAAAATAACCATCAGCCATGACCAGACATAGCATTGATCAATGAAGGTATCAGAATGGCCTGATGTAAAGGTAAGAATTCTGATCTCTTCTCAATTTTTTTTTTCAACCTTTCTAGATGTGCTGTGATCAAATTGCTTACCTGTCACCATCTCTACATACCACAATGATCCTGGTAGCCTTGTTACAGGATACTCCTGTTCACACAAGAATTTTGATTTTTCAGTGCAGAAATATCAGATGTTGGCTATTGAGGGTCAATTTGTATTGCAAGCCAGTATACTGGTTCAAGTCAAGAAAAGTGGAGGCTGTTTGGGCATCTCCTTTCATGTAAGTTCAAAAAAATTCTTTCTGATATTAGGCTAACATTGGATGCTTGAAGGATATTCAATGTGTTGTTGAATTTTCCCCAATGGCCAGTCATGCATTTGTCACAAACCTCGTTGTGCAGACACTTCTCCCAATTATCAATGACCATCACCATGTGGAAGGTTTTGTATTTTGAGCAAATGATGTCTTCTTAGTAGATCAAGGCTGTAAAGACATCTTATCAGGTGACATAGAGCAGCCTACTGACCTGTATAAGAAGTATCTTACTGTCTGCTCTAAAAAGGGAGGGCCAACTGGGTATCAATATGCCCAAAAGAAGCCTGAAACTTGGTACTTGGTGCTTTGGGATGATGCAGTCAAAGCATACCAGTCATGGGAAGACCAAGCTGAAGGCCAAATGGTACATTCATTGGTTAACTAATATTCCTCACTTCACATTGTACAGACAGGAATGGGAGATAACAAAGGGATCTGGAAAAAATTCATTCGAATCTACACAAGTGAGTACATGTTTCAAATCATCATGTTGTGACATGCTTACCTGAGGTCCATAGTATCATTCAGAAAATTCATCTTGGACTATTTTAAGCAATGCAGACATTTCACAGTTTAACGACTTGTCACTGCCAGCAACTAGTGAAGTCAGTAGCAGTAGTGTCACCCATTGTTCTGCTGAAGTGATGCAAAACACCACTACAGTATGTTTGTTCAGTTTCTGTTAGACAGAAATGTTAAAAACCCATTAGATCAGTAATGGAAGCACTTATGGAAGCACTTCTTCTAGTTACAGTTCCAATTCTGGAGTACATACCCTGAACACAAACCATATCCAGCTGTTCATATTATTTCCTTTAGCACAAGCTGGCTGTAAAAGACCAGCCCCTTTCCAAAATAATTTCACCTGAAGAATGTATTAATTTCTTTGAAACTGTGCCATCAGTTCTTCAAAGTGCTGGTCAGTGTTCTGAAACAGCAAATGTGCATGGTGAATTCATTTCCTTACATGCTTCATTTTCAGAACTGATTTTTGTAACATACAGCCTTACCAGATTTTCCCATTGAAATATGCACCATACCATGTAAAAGCTATGACATTTTCAACAAGCCAAATTTTAATTGGGTGACAGAATTTATGGGACATCTGTGAGTTGATTGGTCTGAACCACAGGACCAATGGATTGGTTGCAGAAGTTTCAAATCCACACATTTGGCCATTGTCTTCTTTGAGGCAAAGCTAATGGATTTAGAGTTTCCTGAGATGCTCCAACACTTTGTCTGTGTCAAAAGGCCTTACAATGTCACTTATGCTCTTCATAATAATCCTGACATCCCAAAAAGAATGCCGGAAAAGTCAGAATGAGCCCATGTTCTGTGGGAGGCAAATACATATCTTTGGGCATGTGCTATCCATGACATTAGCATGGCATTGGTATCTCACAAAGTGACCACTCTTGAAAGCCTGCCCTACGATATCCCAAACCTATGTCTTGTTCAGGCTGCCATGGTCATGAGCACCCACAGGGACTGCAACAGGCCAAGGGATTACCATGGGTTCTCATGTCTCATTGCACCAATTATAAAGGGCAAGTTTGAAAAATATATTAACAACTCTTCTCTGAAACAGATGGAGGGTTTGGATGAAGGGGACCATGTGAAGGTGCTGTTCCTTTCCTTCTTGCAGCACATCCAATTCCACTTTTCCAAAGGGAATGTATTTCTGTCAGATTACCAGGGTATTTTTTCTGTCACCAAGATTAAACAGTGTTGATAAATCTCCAACCAGGCACTGACCTTTCATTGACTGACCCACAGGTAATGACATGTTCTCAGTAAGCCCATACTTTCTTTCAATAAAACATGGTTCTTATTCTTTGCTCAGACCAGGTGAGGTTCTTTTTAGTGAAGGAAATGTTAGTAAGTCAATTACAAAATTTCTTCATGACCATGAGTGTGAGGAGTGGTGCAAGTGGTTTGGGCTTGAGGGGATTTCTGGCAATCATTGAAATTTCTTAAATATGATTGTTCATGTGGTCAAAATGGAAGAAATATATAGCACCAATTCTCAGTCTTACAGATGCTTGAGGATCATCCTGCATTTCCTCTTGGGATCCAGATTGATGCATTACCATTCAGCAAGTGTATTACTCACTCCATCAGCACTTTCAGGACTTCTGGGAAAGCAACATGGTTTTTGTTTTGGCCTGTGGACAATGATCATGATCAAATAAAGGATCTGGATACAGTTAAGACTATCAATCTTAGGTCATTGCAGATGGAGGAATGGCAATTGATACACTTTTGTATACATTTCAATTTGTTAATGACAAGCATATTCTACATGGCTTGAATGGCATAAATTTGGCATGTAATATTTTGCAACAAGCCTTCAGATTCATAATTGAAAGACAGGCTGTGACAACATACTGCTTTCAATGCCTCATTTTGATAGTGAGTAAAACATACCCATGGTGAAGATTCCTGGAAGACAGACACTGATTATTATATTCTCAACCATTGTCATTTGATCATGACTACACTGTAAGTTGTATTCGTCAAGCAAAAGGTAATCTATGCAGAATTATTTTGAAAGCTAAAAATATACACAAGGTCAAAATGAGCTCTAGGACCAAAGTTTCAATGAGAGTGCACAGGTTATGAACAAAGTTGCTGTATTTTAGGATGATTAATGCCAAAATGGTTCTTTTATGGGCACTTAGAACTATTCATCCATCATGCTGTGAAAGGTATAGTTTAGAGGATACAGTGAGATATTTTGTCATTCCTGTGACTGTGTCAATATAATTTGATGGCCTGCTTTGTCACCCATGTGTGGCTGTGTCCATCAAATTCAATGACTTGCTTTGTAAGCCAATTTTCACCAAGTCATTGATTTCAATTGGGAGATTTGTAAACTTGTTTGTGAATGTATACTAAGTTGGAATTTGGTAGCTTGACACATGCATTTGGCATTGTTGATTGAGTTCAATGAGATTCTTAGCATCCACAGTGTGTTCGCCTGACAGGAATATTTTGGCTTTTTGATCTGGAGAAAAACAAAGCAGATGAAAAGTGAGAAAGATCACTTCCTCTCACCCACATAATCAGACAATGACCATAGGTGGAAGATTTTTTTATCTGATGTTGACTACATCTGTGATGTGCATGGTGAAATCAGAACATTGATTATGAAGGAATTGTTCCTCTTCAGGACAGAGGGCCATGTTGTTTGGCTTTATTGTTGTCTGGAAATACCTTCCAAGGAATGGTTTTAATCAAGGCAGCAAATTTGTCTGCTGTCATAAGAATGCTGTTCACTTTGATCATATCAAAGGGGCAAGTGTTAATTTCACTTCCATGACCATCTCATAGGGTTACATACCTTGTTTCTTTCACAGGCCTAGTACAATGTCCCTGGCATGCTCCATTGCAAGTCAAGAGAGCCCACTGCATGGGGTATTAAATGTGCCACAAAGAAATTGTGAAATTTGTCAGTTGGTTTCCAGGCTCCAAACATATTCCACTTTCCTTGTTTAAATACTGAGTGGGATTTCCATTTTTTCTCATGCCCAACCAACACCTTCCCCATGGTAAGTTTCAAGACCTTCACCATTAATACTTAGCTGAAACTGCACAAAGTTCCTGAGGAACTAATTCTGACAAGGCTTGATGAGCTTTGGAAATATGATGGAAATATAACAGACAACATTCTTTGTCAAGAACTCTTGAAGGAGTTTGACACCACAAAGTACTCACTCAGGCACATTTCTCTTAGTTGCATTCACAAATTTTACTAACTGTTCCCTAGGCTGTTGATCTTCAAATGCATGAGGAAACAATTAGGGTATCTTAGTGCCTGCCAACAGAACCACACTGTAGAATCAATCAGTGGACATTTGGCAGCATTGCATGCCAGGTTTCCAAAGGCTGGTGTCTTTGAACTGCACAAGGCTTTGTTGACTGAAAAAAACATTTGTGTATCAAGGAATGCTATTCAATTATAGTTTTTATGCAAGATTCTCATTTCTTTCCAGACAGAGGATTGTTGAATGGGCCCACCTAATGGAGCCCAATGAAGCTGCAAGATGACTACAAAGTCGCATGGTATGGAAGGTTTTTTATTGTGCAGGGGTGCATAACCTTTGGTGTATGGACCAACATGACAGGTGGAAGTACAGGTTTGGTTTGTGCTTGCATGCATGCATTGATCCATTCACTGGGGTGCTTCAGTGATTGAAGGTATGGTGGACAAATTCAAACCCAGTATTAATTTGTAAATTCTACCTGGATGTCATGGAAAAATGTGGTTGTGAGTCCCCTTTCCCTCCTTATGGTTCTGGATATTCTGAGATACTTTTTAGATGGGCCACTTCTCACCCAAAGTGATATGGGTAACAAAAATGCCAATGTAGCTGTTAGACCCAAACTTCATGTGACTCTAACAATGACAAACAACTGGTTACTTTGTGTTCGAGTATCCCTGGTGAAGTCGCTGGTTAGCATGAAGCAGAGGCTAAGTCCTTAGTGCTTAGCTTGAGAGGGTGAGTGTCTGGCATAAGTTGGTATAATATAACTTAGCTCAAAGCTGGTTTGTACCAGTGAGAGTGTCCTACTTAAATACATGGTTCATATACTACTATTGTACATTGTATGGCGATGGTGTTTGTCCCAAGAGAAGCAACTGATGTAGGCAGGTGAGCAATAGCAAATGGTAAGTGCAAACGAGAATCCTAGTCGGGTGTGTGGATGGGGCAAGCAGAGTGAGCAAGTGGAGTTAAGCGCTGATTTGTTGATAGCGAGGAGTTGGATGGGTTATGATAAGCAATAGTAAGGGAATGTCTGGGGTTAGGGTCAGAATAGGGGTAAAAATTATAACATTACTCCCTCATTAAGGCAGTTGTCCCAACTGCCATGTCCCTTATCTCCTGGCCATGGTTTTCAAAGTCGCCAATTGCTTCTTGGGCATGTTCAAGTAGGTCCCCTCTCACCCATTGGTTTTCTTTGTTCCCATAGCCCTTCCACTTTATGAGGTAGTCTGTGACAGTGCATAAGGGTTGATTCTTTTTCCCTTGGATGTGTCGTGTTCAACTGTCGATGATGCTTTCAACTTCATACTCCTCCTTGTCATTGATAATGTCTGGTGGTTGTGGGGGGTGTTTTGCTTGTGATGGGAAGGTGGGTTCGACATATGGGGAGAGTAAGGACTTGTTGAATACTGGATGGATCTGCCAGGCCTTTGGCAATGATGGGGAAAAGGCCAACCTGCTTATCATCTAATTTCTTCTTTGGTTGTGGTAGATGGAGGTTTGTTGCATCTAGCCAGACCTTGTCACCTACACTATAATCTATTGCATTGCACTTCCTTGTGTCATATTGGGTTTTCATCTGTTTGGCCACCTTTTTGAGTGCGGCCCTTGTTTCGGCATGTATCTTCATTATTGTGGTGACAAAGTCATTCACAGCTGGTGTCTTTCTTGGGTGGTGGGTGCTGGTGGGGGTGGTTCACAGGTGAGTGCCATGGTTGACAAAGAATGGGCTCTTGCCTGTAGCAGAGTGGATGTGGTTGTTATGTTGGAAAGCTGCCAGGGGGAGCCACTCAGGCCAATTGTCTTGTCGGTGGTTAATGAACAGTTGTAGGTATTTCTCAATTTCCTGGTTTGCATGCTCAGTCTGGCCATCAGTTTGTGGGTGGTAGGCAGTTGACAGATTGTCCTGGATGTCGAGGAGTTTGTAGAGGTCGCTGATGAATTTCAAGACAAATTGGGGTCCTCAGTCGCTGATGACCTTTTGAGGCATCCTGTGTCGCACGTAGATGTGGTCCTGCAGGATCTGGGCCCATCCTTCCGATGATAGTTCCATGGTACAGGTGATTGGTACGATTTCCTTGGAGAATCAGTCGACAATGAGGAGGATGGTGTCTCATCCCCTAGATTCCAGGAGGCCAGTGATCATGTCAATGCTGATGTGCATCCACAGTGCCTCAGGAACTTCATTTGGGTGTAGGGGTGTCAGTCTGGCCTGTGTGTGGGATTTCGTGCGCTGGCAGGCTTCACATCTCTTGACATACTTCTCGATGTCGTTGCTGAGTCTGGGCCACCAGTAGTTTTGTTGAACAAGTTCCTTGGTCTTGGTGATCCCAGGGTGTCCTGTGGTGACGTGGTCATGGTGGTAGGATATAATCTCACCCTGAAGGGTCATGTCTCTTGGGACGTAGATTCTCCCATCATATTCTAGCAATCTGCCCCACCTGGTTACCCCTCATTCATGTGCTAACGAGTCTGCTATCCTGGCATCCCAGCTGTCCATCTTCTTTGTTGCTTCCCATATCCTTCTTTCAACCTCCCCCTCTTCTGGCATCACAACTGCTTGGAGAAAGTAGTGTTCTGGCAGGGCTATGGTTTCTTGGTTGTCATTGCTCCCCTGGTCGTGGTCAGCATGTTGGCTTAGGAGGTCTGCTTTGCAGTTGGCCATTCCTGGTTTGTGGTGCAGCGTGAAGTGATATTCGCCCAGCTCAGTGACCCAC
Source organism: Armillaria sp. CMW 4456 (assembly GCA_028551335.1). Classification (NCBI taxonomy): domain Eukaryota; kingdom Fungi; phylum Basidiomycota; class Agaricomycetes; order Agaricales; family Physalacriaceae; genus Armillaria; species Armillaria sp. CMW 4456. The sequence continues at coordinate 12,446 of JANDKJ010000434.1, forward strand.
TGGGCTTGGCGCCAGTTTAGTTTCTGAGGTTGTCAGAAATATTGGAGGTTCTGATAGTCCAACCATACCTCAAAGGTTTGTGCAGTGCCCATTAGGTAGTGTCTCCATTCTGAGAGGGTGTGCATAATAGCAAGTAGCTCCTTATTGTAGATCTCGTAGTTGCACTCAGTAACCAAGAGCACCTTTGAGAAAAATGTGACCAGTCACCACAGTGTTCCTTGCTGTTGGGAAAGTACTGCCCCAATCACCCCTTTGCTAGAGTCTGCTTTGACTCAGAACTTCCCTTCGTCTGTTGGTATTGCTAGTATGACATCTTTGGCTAGTCATTTCTTTAATTCTTTGAACACCTGTTGTTGAGCTGCCCCCCATGTCCATGGCTCCTTCCTGGTGAGCTTCATCATTGGTCGGACCACCTTGCTGTAGTCTTTGACGAAATGTCTGTAGAAGTTGGTAAAGCTGAGGAAGGTGTCACGATTTTAACCCCTAATTGCATCACGAGACAGCCCCTATCCATACCCTAACCCCAGACTCACCACTTAGCCGCTCATTCCGCGCCTCGCTCTTTCCGCTCGTCTAACCCCGTCGATTCCCTCCACATCGCTTCGCTATCTTCGCCTGGTTTGGAACTTTCTTTCATTGTACCATTACAATTCGTTCAGCTGACATTCCGGACTCTTCTCGCTGGCCAAACACCGGCGCCTAAACATTGTACAACAGTAGTATACGATTCGTGTATTTAAGTAGCACAGCTCTCGCTGGTATAACCCCAGCCTCGAGCTAAGTTAAATCTACACCAACTTACTCGAAACTCACTCCTCTCTTAAGTCGAAGAGTTAAGGCCTTAGTCTCGACTTCACGCTAACAGGTTGACGCACCAGTGTTACTCGAATGCGAAGTAGCCAGTTGTTTGTCATTGTTAGAGTCACGTGAAGGTTGGGTCTAACAATTAGCTTGAGGCTTCCTCACCCTCTTTTCCTTACATGCTCGTCGTGAAGGAAAAGACCGTATGTCCTCAAGCCCCAGCCTAGCCCTACTCACCATCCCCGCCGTCATCGGGCTCCTGGCCCTGGCACTGATCCTCTGGTATTACTACCGCATTATCATCAATTTTCTCCTCCCTGTTCTCGCCTTCCTCAACCGATTCTATGTCGTCTTCCCGCGACGAGCAGGGCACGGGCCCGCCCTCGGAGCAGGACCAGACGTCGCTCAACACCCAGAAATCGACGAGGACGTGGAAAGAGCGTTTCCGCCTTGGCCAGCGACACCCCACCCCGTCCTCGCCCGCCCCCAGCACGCCTACCCACCATCGTCCAGCCCCGCCCCCTCCTCGACCCTCCCGGATCCCCCGGCACATTTCGCTGGAGGAGATCCAAGCAGTAATGCCCCCGCCGCCATCCCCCGATCTCCCGCCCGCGTGGACCTTGCCGACTTCTACCGGCAGGCGCGGGACGCAAGGGTTATCCGGGGCAGGGACGAGCGCCGAACAGGTAATCAGAGAGTACGAAGCGACTCACCCCGCCAGCCCTCCGCTGGACCCTCCCATGCCCGAGCAAGCAGCGACACCCTCCGACCCCCCGTCTACGTCGACTATATCTCCTTATCATCATCATCCGTACCAGCGCCGACCCTCACAAACGAGCCGGTCATCCCCGACGAGGCCCTTTCCCTCCGACCACTCCACCCCTAGCACCCATCAGTCCCGTTCCCCATTCCTCACCCCCAACGAGTCCGCCCAGTCCCCTGTGGGTAACCCCAATGTCCCCTTCCCAAGCACCAGCCAGCCCGCCCCCGTCCTCAATCACACCGGCGGCCCCAGTCCCACTCCCAGCAGTCAGTCCCCCAGCGAGCGGGACCTCATTCCTCCCATTCGATCTCCCGGCGACACCGATAGTGACGGAGGAATCAACTCCGACACCAGCGGAGCCGGGGCTCTTCCCCGACCCCTTCGCTCTTTCCTCGGGTCCGGATACTCCAACCCACGCATCGACCTCACCGACGACGAGTAAAGCTGAAGAAGCAATCGATTGGGATGAGGTAGAAGCATATATACAGATAGCTGACCCGGAGCCAGCACAGCTGATGAACATCGTGGACACCCCGGAGGCGTACTGGGAGTATTTTTTAAATTTAGCTGCAGATCAATTCCGATACATTTCTTCTTTCCCGGCCGAGCGGCCTGTTGGAGAACGAACGAACCCTCACGACGAAGATGTCATAACCAGAAGTATCCTTAATCAGGCCAAAACCAGGGCCGCCGATTACATCAATCGGGGCGACGGAAACTACCGAATCACGCTAGTAGCCGCAGCTGGCCCGGAATCAGCCGGACCCTCCCATGCGCAGCCACCCCTGCAGGGAGGCGTCGAAAGAAGACCACGAGGCGAGACCCAGCCGCCGGAAGGAAGGCGAGACCCCTCGCAGGACTCCACCGGATCATGGGAGAAGAGAGAAAAGAAGAAGGAACTAGCCGTAAAGCTCGAACAAGAACTGAAGGCGGTTCGAGCTGAGCTCGCTGCCAGCAAGCCCAACCCAGGATGGTTACCAGAAGAAGGACACGGCGACGGCTCGCCCCACCCCTCGCACGACCCAGACCTCGCCTCGCTACCAGACTACCCCAGCCGACCACCGGCCATGCCACCCACCAACCCCGGACCGAACATGGTCCTCGGCGACTTCCGACTAAACGTAAAACCCATCCTCGTAAAAACCCCCGACCCCTTCTCTGGCGAATCAGACGACATCCAGCGCTTCATCTGTGACTGCGAACTCTACTTCCAGACGTTCGCGGGATTCTTCGCCGACTCCAACAAAGTCGTATTCGCCGTCTCCCACATGATCAGAACAAGCCAAGGACTGGTTTGTCACCCTCCAGCGCGACCTCATCTCCCGAACCAGGGGCCATCACCGATTCCCATCGTGGGTCGACTTCCAGCGGGCCCTCATCGCTCACTTTGAGGACCCCGCCGTCAAGGAGAAGCACCACGCGGCCATGCTAAAGCTAAAATGGCAGGTCGGGAAGGAGACCGCGAGCGAGTACTTCCAGAAGCTCGAGAACCTGGCCGTCAAGGCCGGACTTCGAGAAGCGACTGGCGAACGAGACCAGTTGACGATGGCCCTGAAGGCCGGCGTGCCCGAAGGAATGGTGAACCGGATCTCGGACATCGGCATACTGGTACCGAACGGCTACTACGAATGGAAGCTCCGCATCAAGAGTAACGACGAACACCGACAGCGCAACAAGGTCGTCAACAGCATGGTACACCCGGAACGACCAACGACCACGACTACCCACCCCGCCAAGCCGCCCCCGCCTACGAGCCCAACGGCACCGACAACGATACCCTCCGGCGATAGGAGGACCGGGACGGGGACGACTTACGGCGGGCAAGGACGCCCCATGGACGTTGACCGACTCCGCGCCCGCGCCGAAGGAAAGTGTTACAACTGCCACGAGAAGGGGCATATCGCATGAAACTGCCCGCAGCAGAAGGAAATCGACCGACGACTCCGAGAACTCGTGCCCAGATACGCGAGATCATCACCCAATTGGAAGACGAATATAGTGCGGCGCCAGAAGACTTGGCGTCTATCTCAGGAATCGAGGAAGTAAAAGGGTAGGCCGGCATGCGAGCGACTCCACGCAGCCGGCCCGAAAAGAATATAATAGTGTGTCATCGAAATCTTGTACTAGTACTTATACACCGCATGTAGGAACCGAGAAGCCGAATACACCTATGCTTAACCAAAAAGAGTCGAACCGCAGACAGCCGAAGGACCGGCAGGAACGGAAGACACGCGGCCGTTCCTGTAACCGCATCAGCCGAACCTGCCGAAGGCCTTAGGCTACCTGCCGAGGGCGCGGCCGAGGTGACCCCGACCCCGGCAGAAGAGTTAGCAGGGGAGCCCTCACCACAGGTCGCAAGCGTCCCAGCGAGCAAGAGCAAGACCGCTAACCCGACTAGCGATGGGGGCCGAACGGGGGCCTGCACGCCCCATACGACTAGCAAAGTACCCATCCCACATCCGTCCTTCCCGTATCGCTTCCAAAACGGGAAATGGACCATGCGCCCTTGGGACTCGGCGACGGGCGCCATCATCGGACTCACCACCGACGAACAACCCCCAGAGCCGATGCCCACGACCGAGTACCCCCACGACCCCAAGGAGTGGCTTAAACCTTGGGGCGCCGAATGGGTCTGGCGCTCCCTCTTCGCAGTCATGCCCGCTGCAACCGGCACCTTAAGGTGCTGGGTGCACAAGGACCGCCAGCGGGAAGTCACCGACGACCTCATTCGACGCCTCCGAGCCGCCTCAGCGCTCGAAGGCCCTGGAATGGCTTGAAGAACTCAAACAGCCACGACGCTTCGTCCATGCCGCCCAAGCACGTGGAAAGGATTTATTAGTACCAATTCAGCTGGAAACATTGGAAAGAAGGAAGACCATCGACACAACGGCCCTGGTCGACAGCGGGTGCACCGGGAGCTCTATCAATCGAGCTTTCGTCGAAAGACACAATCTTGCTACCCGAGCCACCGCTCACCCTATACCGGTATTTAATGCCGACGGCACCAGAAACCAAGCCAGGGAGATCAACGCGTTCGTCGAGGTCCGCCTTCGAATTGGCGACCACGACGAGCGCATAGACCTCGCAGTCACGGACCTAGGAGACAAGGACGTCTTCCTAGGCCACGACTGGCTCGTCCGACATAACCCCCTCGTCAACTGGAGCATGGGCAAGATCACCTTCGCCCGCTGCCAGTGCCGACAAAACCCCCTCACTCCCCCCGATGCCGACGAGACAGACAGGTGGGACGAAGAGCTAGAGGAAGGAGACACGATCCTCGCTGTCGACATGACCGAGGAAATAAGGCTGCGAGCGCATGTCGCGAACGACCTCGCCGCCTCGGACTATGCAACTCGACCCGAGCGGACCTTCGAGGAGATGGTCCCTGAATGGTGCCGGGACTTCAAGGACCTGTTCGCCAAAGAAAACTTCGATGAACTACCCACACGCAAACCCTGGGACCACGCGATTGAACTAATCCCAAACGCCAAAGCCACCCTAGACTGCAAGGTCTACCCCCTCAGCCCACGAGAGCAGGAGGAGCTAGACCGCTTCCTCGACGAGAACCTGGCCACCGGCAGGATTCGAGCCAGCAAATCGCCCATGGCATCCCCCTTCTTCTTCGTCAAGAAGAAGGATGGGAAGCTCCGACCGGTGCAGGACTATCGAAAGCTCAACGAGATGACGATCAAAAATCGCTACCCGCTCCCGCTCATCTCTGAGCTGATGGACAAGCTGAAGGGGTCCCGCTACTTTACCAAGCTGGACGTTCGATGGGGATACAACAACGTACGCATAAAAGAAGGAGACGAGTGGAAGGCAGCATTTCGCACCAATCGCGGGCTCTTCGAGCCAACCGTAATGTTCTTCGGACTAACGAACTCCCCCGCCACCTTCCAATGGATGATGAATGACATCTTCCACGACCTCATAGCGATGGGGAAGGTGACCATTTACCTCGACGACATCCTCATCATGTCCAGCAGACCGAGCAGAACACCGCCGCCTAGTACGGGAGGTGCTGAAGACCCTACGAAAGCACCACCTGTACCTCAAGGCGGAGAAGTGCGAGTTCGAGACGCTCGAGACGGAGTACCTAGGAGTTATCGTCAGCGAAGGGGCCATCCGCATGGACGCAGTAAAAACCAAAGGAATCACCGAGTGGCCCGTACCCACCAAGAAGAAGGAGCTACAGTCGTTCCTCGGATTCACAAACTTTCTATCGACGATTCATCCGAGACTACAGCAAGATTGTACGACCAATGACGAAGTTGACAGGGAAGGAACCCTGGGTATGGGGAGCAGCACAGCAACAGGCGTTCGAGGAGTTGAAGCGCAAGCTAGCGGAGGACGTGGTACTAGCCATACCAACGGACGAGGGGAAGTTCAGGATCGAGGCCGACTCCAGCGAGGGAGCGATCGGCGCAGTACTATCGCAGCAGCAAGGCACCGCCTGGAGACCAGTAGCGTTCCTCTCCAAGGCCCTGACGGTGACCGAGCGAAACTACGAAATCTACGACAAGGAGCTGCTGGCCATCATGCATGCCCTCGGCGAATGGAGGCACTACCTCATGGGGGCAGCACAGACGTTCGAAATCTGGTCCGACCACCAGAACCTCCAATACTTCCGACAACCGCAAAAGCTGAACCGACGACAAGCCCGATGGGTCACAGAACTGGCCGAATACCATTTTACCCTACACCACAAGCCAGGGACCGCCAACCGCAAGGCCGACCTCCTAAGTCGAAGGGCCGACCACGACCAAGGTGGCAACGACAATCGAGAAACTGTCGTACTCCCAGACAAATACTTCGTAACACCAGCACACATCCGGGCCCTACAAATGCCGACAAGGGGAGAAGTAGAGGAAAGAATCGAGGAAGCAACTAAGAGACTCGGCCCACTGGGACAAGGGAATCGCCGACTCGCTCAGTCATGCCCGAGGAATCGAGCAACGAGGAGGGCTGCTCTTCTACGATGGCAGGATATATGTTCCCCCCGAGCACCACGCTACGAGGAGACATAATCTCCTACTGCCATGACCACATCACCGCCGGACACCCCGGAATCGCCAAAACCAAAGAGCTTGTACAACGCGACTACTGGTGGCCACACCTGGGAAAGGACGTCGAGAGATACGTCAAGGGATGCGAGGCCTGCCAAAGAACCAAAATGATAACACGCCCCAAACCGGCCCCACTACACCCAAACGAAATCCCGACCGAACCATGGACCCACATCTCGGTCGACATGATGACAGGCCTCCCCAAGTCAAATGGAAACGACGCCATCCTCCTCATCGTCGACCGATTCTCGAAACAAATCATCCCGGTCGCATGCGACACCGAACTATCATCACAAGGATGGGCCAAAATCCTACGAGACCATGTATACGCACACCATGGCATGCCCTCGAAGGTCATAAGCGACCGAGGACCCCAATTCGTCTCGAAATTCCTCAAAGAACTATACCGACTCCTCGACATCAAAGGCAACCCCTCCACTGCATACCACCCCCAGACCGATGGACAAACGGAACGCATGAACCAAGAAGTCGAAAAGTACCTATGACTCTTCGTCAACCACCGACAAAATGACTGGGCAGACTGGCTACCCCTCGCCGCCTTCCAACACAACAACCGAGTGCACTCGGCGACTGGAAAAAGCCCATTCTTCGTCAACTATGGGCGCCACCCCCGAATAGTTGCCGACAGCACCCCTCGAGGAACCAGAATGCCCAGTAGCCACGGAATTCGCCACCGAGATGAAGAAGATCCACGACGAGACCCAGGCTGCATTAGAGAAGGCAGCACAACAGATGAAAACCACCTACGACCACCACAAACGACCATCCATCCACTACCAGGTCGGCGACAAGGTATGGCTAGACGCGACAAACCTACACCTACCACGACCCAAGAAGAAACTCGACGACAAGCACGTGGGACCCTTCCCAATCCTTGCTGCTGTAGGAGCCTCCGCATACAAACTCAAACTGCCCGCTACATGGAGGATCCACCCCATCTTCAACGAATCCTTACTCACCCCCTATGTTGCACCAACATTCCCATCCCAAACAAAGACACCACCACCACCGCCGGACATCATAAATGACGAAGAAGAATACGAAGTAGAAGCGATCGTTGACAGCAGACAAAGACGAGTTAGAGGAAAGAAAGGCCAACCATCGCGACTAGTAACAGACTACCTAGTCAAGTGGAAGGGCTATTCCGACGAAGAAAACCAATGGGTAAGGGAAGACCTACTCGAACACGCAACCGATGCAATCGCAGACTTCTTAAAATCGCAACAACGACTAGTCGCACCAGCAGTCGGGACGACTGCCTTAACAGGGGGGTAATGTCATGATTTTAACCCCTAATTGTGTCACGAGATAACCCCTATCCCTACCTTAACCCCAGAAATATTGCTTAGCCACTCAGTCAGTGTCTCGCCCCTTTCGCTCGTCTAACTCCATCCGATTCTCTCTCTATCCCGCTATCTTTCACCATCTTTGGGACTCTCCTTCAATGTACCATTATAACCCATCCAGCTGATACTCCAGACTCTTCTCGCTGGCCAAACACTGGTGCCTAAATAACGAACAACAGTAGTATGCAGTCTGTGTATTTAAGTAGCATGGCTCGCGCTGGTAAAACCCCAGCCTCGAGCTAAGTTAAATCTATACCAACTTACTTGGAACTCACTCCACACTCAAAGGCCAAAGAGTCAAGACCTTAGTCTCGACTTCATGCTAACAGGTTGATGCACCGGTATTACTCGAACGTGAAGTAGCCGGTTGTTTGTCATTGTTAGAGTCACATGAAGGTTGGGTCTAACAGAAAGGTTACGGAGATGAAGAAAATCAATGGGTATGAGAAGACCTACTCGAGAATGCCCAAGAAGCAATCGAGGACTTCTTAAATCATAACCAAGAGGTAAGGGTTGTGGCAGTCAGGATGACTGCCTTAATGAGGGGGTAATGTTACGATTTTTACCCCTATCTTGACCCTAACCCCAGACACTCCCCTATCATCACCACTAATCTTGAACCCCCATCTTGCGCTATCCACAAATTGGCGCTTAACTCCACTCGTTCGCCTCGCTCACTCATCTTCTCACCTAGTCAGGACATCTCTTTGTACTTACCATTTGCCATCGTTCACCTGCTTGCACTAGCTGCTTCTCTATGGACAAACATCATCACCACATAATGTACAACAGTAACATACAAGCTATGTATTTAAGTAGGATGCTCACACTGGTACAAACCAGCTTCAAGCTAAGTTATAATATACCAACTTACACTTGAAACCAATCCTCCTTCCACTAGGTTGCATGCTATAGACTTAGCCCATCCTTCACGCTAGCAAATGACTACACCAGGACTACTCGAATGTGAAGTAACCGGTTGTTTGTTGTTGTTAGAAGTCATGTGAGGTTGGGTCTAACAGAACCTCTGCCGGCTGTAGCTTCGTGTGTCACATGAAACCCTTCACACCTGAGAGTGCACATGCTCTGACCTCCCACACATCCCCTAGATGAACTTAGAGTTGATCACACTTCACACAGCATCTCTACTGATGTGCACCAATCTCTATATTCAAAGTCTCCCCCTGAACCGAGCTGTGAGTGTCAACTTTTGCTTACACACTACACAGAGGGTGCTGGCTGGAAACTTGTATTCTACTCTATTTCTACCATATTTATATGTGCTCTATTACAAATGTCATCCCCTTATCCGGTAAGGTCCTAGCATCGTAGCGCTCTATTCTGGTTTGTCTGACCCCCTCTCATATGGCGTCATTATGACGTCGGCCACCTGTCATTGGGGCGTAGTCCGATATGACTTGTCCTGATCTGACAGCACATACTTGGTACATCATTGAGGTCCACACACTACCTCCGAGCTTTGTCTTTGGGAGAGCGTGCCTTCCACATGCTTTCTGCCTATTCCTGGCTCCTGAATTAGCCATGAGTTGTCCCGGGATAATCATTTCGATTATTATTTTTGGGGCATCCCTCCTCAGCACTCTTTCCCCTGGTCGCACTCTTACACTGCCACCTTTCCCGTGATCGAGAGCGCACATGTACTTTCCTTACGGCAGTACACTCTCGTGTCCCTGTTGATCTCTAGTGCTGCACCACTTGGCTGCCGTGTTTCTCCCACTCCTGTTCCTAGCACGTGTCCATGCATCTAGTGTCAAGCACATCGATTCCTTGGTGAGTCTGACCCCTCCGGTATCATCCCCAGCCTGAACCCTGTGCTCCACCCGTCGTCACTTCAGGCCACATTCTGCCTACACTCCTGGCACAGGAGCACACTTTCTAGGCCCGGTTTCACCTTCTTAGCCTGTGGGTCCAACCGAGCGCAGTGAAAATTGCAATTTTCCATGGCTACACCACCGGGGAGCACATCACCGCGTAACGTCTATATGGCTTGTATATCTAAACCTACATTTCAACGACCCTCAGGTATATTTCTCCACCTATTCGTCGCAATTCAAATTCATCAAGCATCTAGCTAAGCGCAGTTGCAGTGTCACACGGGGGTAATTTTGCAACCCTACAAGCAAAACATACGAAGAGTGAAGAGACGGAGGGCGAATCAATGTAAGTAACTAAAGATACTTGTTCATGCTACATGGCGAACATCGAAAACAGCTCTCGCAGGAGGAGTTTCATGCAGCCTATTCTGAGCGAGTCCAAATCAGAATTTGCCTCCACTGCCAATAACTCTTGCGCAAACCATGGTCTGATACTGGTGTAGGCTCATAAGGTCGCTACCCTTGGGGCCTTTCTTGTACCAGTTATCGGGAACGCATAGTATATCACGGGCTGCTATCTGGTACGTCCACTCTTATCTTTGACGAAACGCTCTATCTTATAATCGAGTGACAAAGATAGGAGAACAATACGGTCTCCTCAGGAATCTAAAATTCAACAGGTCTTCCCTTTCAAAGATACGCAATGCTTGTCGGGATATTAATCGAATGAACCAGTCAATGAAAACTCCATACTTATTACTGGGAATTATCGTGAGTATTTCACCATTTACTCCCCGTTTTGCTAATCATTGCCTTGTAATTATCAAATGGTACTTAGCTCGACCTTGGCTGCAATGTTCCCAGTAGAGTCTAACATTCTCGCCATTTTCAACTAACCAATTGTTCTTGTACCTCCTACAATAAAGCCGAGTGTATGGTGCATTGAAGGTGTGTGTCCACATTGCCCGTGAGACCTGTGCTTTCAATTCTCCCACAGGCACCATAATCTCAATTCTCTATACAAGTTCATCCTCGCGCAGTCAGTCCAGTTCGACGCTCATCCTCCTACAGTGTCGTCAAATACACCGTCTTGAAAATAACATCCAAGAACTTCACGTACGAAGTGAACGACTTGTTCCCTGTCTTCACCTAGGTCCCGTGCGCCTTTCCTACTAGCGACAATGCACCAAATATCCCAGAGTCTGTGGCTCATTCTTTGCATATTTCGACACTAACAAGGCCCGTGGTTTATCAAGGTTAACATAGTCGCTATATTCCATCAGAGAATTAGCTACGCATGCGGAATTTTAGTCTGTCATCAGTATGGGCACTTGCAGCGGATGGAAGTTTTATCATCGAAGTCCTGACTTATTCCGTCTTAGTTCCGATCGCTGTAAACACCAGTTATCCTATTCATCTCACGTGTATCACTGCGGGTATGTATATGCATCTCAAAGCCATTTTTCTGCTTATATGAACTTATTTACGACCTGCTACTTTGCCCAAAATATATGCCAAGTACAATGAGTTGTAATTCCATCCGAGACTGAAGCATGTCGCCGAATCGTAATGATATGAGAAGAAAACATTTGCTAGACGAATCAATTGAGCGAATCGTGGATAATCTATATTACTCGGGAACAAATAAGATATCCACAGGGGTCGACTTTTCCTTGAAGGGGCTCGAATAATTGTCTCCCCCTCCAATGATAAGGGTTCGCTCCGCAGAAGTTACGAACGAATATTCAAAGCAAGAGCCTAAGTAATTACAGTTAGTAGAATTAACATTTCATCTTATCTGGAGTGATCGAACCAATATATCAAACAAAGTATCTTTCAGATTATCGAGGATACAAAACGAAGTTAGATATGTGAGTATACTGCTATATTATCGTGAAGCAAATGAATCGTGAAAAGAAATGGCCTGTATCGAAAATATTCAGAAAGAATTCACCTAAACGCCTTCATATGTTTTATTTATAAGTGTCACGATGAGAAGAAAACAAAAAGTACTCACCCGTAATTGACGCTGATATTCGTACTCTACCCCCTGGTTCACAAAGTTGATGCCATCTGCTACATGTATCGGCATCATCATTGGCAAGTCCACCTCGCCACGTCATTTCGAATTCGCGGAGAGCTCCATGATCGCTTCGGGACTGGATGAACTCAACGAGGACATGCATATCAAGTTTGGGTTTGAAAAGTCGCCTGTGGGGCCAATAGGAAATAATGAGCTTAGACACCCTTGGAAATATCACATTCCTTCTGGGACGGATGGTAAGCCCATCCAGAATGGGA
>JANDKJ010000435.1:0-65523 GCA_028551335.1 Armillaria sp. CMW 4456
TCTGGGTCAATGTATTGAAAGGTCTTCTGACTAGAATGTCATATGCTGATTGCCGAATAATGTGAACTTGCAAATATAGTGTTAGACCCAAGCTTCACATGATCCTAATAATGACAAACAACTGGTTACTTCATGTTTGAGTAATCCTGGATGTGTCACTTGCTAGCATAAAGATGAGACTAGGTCCTTAGTCTTTAGCAAGTTGGGGTGAGCTTGGCTATAAGTCGGTATGGATTAACTTTAGTTTGAAGCTGGAGTATACCAGCAGGAACTGTGCTACTTAAATACATGGTGTGTATGCTACTGTTGTACAATGTGTGTCGATGGTGTTTGTCCAATGAGAAGCAACCAGTGGGAGCAAATGTGTTTGGGAAATTCAGCCTATACTACAGTATTATTCTCATATGATTTAAATCCACATTTTGTTATGATTTTTACCCCTTTCAATCCTTTCCACTCATCCCTATCAACCAACCAGCTAACCACTTAACTCCACCAACCAGTCGACACCTTCGCTTCAACCCTTAGCCCCTCATCTTCTATCGACCAACCAGCGCTTAACCCCACTCATTCGAGCACTCTCCTTCAACTCTCCTTTCGTAGTGAGTCCTTCAACTCCCATGAACTACCCATGGACTTACCTTCGGATGCTTCTGCCTCAGTAAACACTGGCATCTAAATAGTAGACAACAGTTGTATACGAGACATGTATTTAAGTAGGACAGCTCTCGCTGGTAAAACCCAGCTTTGAGCTAAGTTATAATCATACCAACTTATGCTGAACACAAGCTCACTCCTCTCTCGCTTAAGAACTAAGGACTTAAGCCTTGTCTTCATGCTAGTCAGTGACTTCACCGGGAATACTCGAACGCGAAGTAGCCGGTTGTTTGTCATTGTTAGAGTCATGTGAAGGTTGGGTCTAACAATTAGCTCGAAGCTTCCTCACCCTCTTTTCCTTACATGTTCACCATGAAGGAAAAGACCGTATGCCATCGAACACCGACCTTGCACTCCTCACCATCCCAGCCGCCATCGGCATTGTCGCCCTCATCATGATAATCTGGTTCTACTACCGGGTTATCATCGACTGCCTCCTCCCCCTCGCACGTTTCTTCAATCGTTTCTATGTCGTCTTCCCAAGGAGGGCAGGGCAACCGCCCACCCAGGGACCAGGACCAGCGCTCCCTCCAGACCCAGAGGTCGATGAAGACCTGGAAGGACAGGTTCCTCGGCCGCAAACCCCCCAGCCCAATCCCGGTCGACCCAGCCGCGCCTACCCCCCACCATTCAGCCCCGCCCCCACCTACCCACCACCACGTCCTCCCCCTGATACCGTTACCAGAGATCCTAGCAGTTCCCCTACCCCCTCTGTCAGACGAGTCAATGCTCAACTTAACCTCCTCGACTTCCTCAACAGGGCCGAGGCCATGCAAGGGACCAGCGCCGAGCAAGTAATCAGAGAATACCATGCCGTGCACCAACCCCCGGACCCTCCACACGACGATCAGATGCCACCATCCACCCCGCAATGGCGCCCGCATCGATATATCCCCATCCCTATCGACGACCCTCAACGACGAGCCGGTCGTCCACAGAAACAGCGCTTGGCCCACCAGTTGGCCAGTTCCCCCCAGATGACTCCGACGACTCCTCCCCCTTCCTCTCTGCCGACGAGTCTGCCCAGCCCCTTGTGGCTACCGGCTCCAACATCCCCTTCCCAACCGCCCCCGCCCCAGTCATATACAATCATGTCGGTTCTCCCAGCAATACCAGCGACACCGGTCATAGCGACCCTGTCATCCCTACCAGATCCCCAGGAGACTATGACACCGATGGAGGAATCAACTCCGACACCAGCGGTGCTGGGGCACTTCCCCGAGCCACAAGATCCTTCCTGGGATCTGGATACTCCAATGTCCGGATCGACCTCACCGATGATGAGTAGGGCAGTAGCAGCAGATGAAGTAGAAGTGTACATACAAACAGCACAACCCCATGCCGAACCAATTGGAAGGAACCCCGGAGATGGAGGAGCAGACGTGGGAGCAGTATTTAAATTTAGCCGCCAGCCAATATCACTTTTTACAGCGTTTCGATAACCTAAAGCCAATCGCGGAACGAGCCAGTAGCCAGGACACCGAATTCGCAACCAGGGCCATGATAAACGAGGCCAAAACCTGGGCTGCCGATTACATAAATGGCCGAGAAAATGCAAAATTCCGAATCATGCTATTTGCTGGAGCAGGACCAGAAGAGGCTGGACCCTCCTCTGGCCAGGCACCCCTACAAGCCAGAACCGACCGAAACCCAGGCCATCGAACCCCTTCCCTCACAAGGGTCGACCGGCTCATATGAATGAGACAAGAAGGCATGAGCAGATGTAGCCCGACTCGAGAAGGAGCTGAAAGAAGCAAGAAGCCGAGTAGCCAACACCAAACCACAACCCGGATGGGTCCCAACCGAGGGACCAATCGCCGGCTCACCCCATCCATCCGCCGACCCCGACCTCGCATCACTCCCTGGATACCCTGGCAGTGGACCACCCAACTGGCCACCCCACAATCCCGCCCCACTCATGGAAGTCGGCGACTTCCGACTAAATGTCAAACCCATCCTCGTCAACCCCCCTGCACTCTTCAAAGGAGAATCCGACGACATCCAGCGATTCATCCTCGACTGCGAACTATACTTCCAGACCTTCCAGCGGATTCTTCTCCGATGCCAACCGCGTCGTATTCGCCGTCTCCCACATGGCGGACCGAGCCAAGCGATGGTTCGTCATGCTCCAGAGAGACCTCATATCCTGCAGCAGGGGACACCACCGCTTCCCCTCCTGGTTCGACTTCCAGCATGCCCTCACCAAGCACTTCGAAGACCCTGCCGTCAAGGAAAAGCATCATCAGGCGATGCTAGACCTTAAATGGCAGGTCGGCCATGAAACGGCTGTCGAGTACTTCCAGAAGCTCGAAGACCTTGCCATCAAAGCCGGACTACGAGACCAGGTCGATGAACGGGGACAGATGACGATGGCCCTCAAGGGAGGAATCCCTGAGGGAATGCTAAACCGAATCTCCGACATCGGCATCCTTGTCCCTGATGGCTACTACGAATGGAAGGAACGAATCCAAAGCAATGACGAACACCGACAACGCAACAAAGTCGTAAACAACATGCTACACCTGGGCCGAACCACCAGACCACCCGCGCATAACTACCCCCCCGCCGCACCCCGAACCACCCCACCAGCACCACCCCCCTCTACCGACCGATGAACCGGAACTGGCACGACCTATGGCGGCCAGGGACGACCCATGGATGTAGACCGTGTCAGACAGAAGAATGAGGGGAGATGCTATAATTGCGATGAGAAGGGACATATGGTCCGAGAATGCCCGAAGCCGAAGAAGCCCAGACCCCCGCGATCTCGAGAACAGATCCGCGCAGCCATCGCCAGACTGGAAAACGAGTACAGTGCCGCCGATGAAGGAATGACGAGCGGCATCGAGGAGGTAAAAGATTAGGCCGACGAGCGAGCGATTCCGCTCAGTCGGCCATGGACGAAATTAGTTCTAGTGCGTCACCGTTGAAATGTAATAGTACTTATGCCACGCCTGTAGTACCTGTAAAAGTGAAATTACCAACGACCATTATGAATCCAGAAGAATCGCAGAAGAAGAAGCCAGCACAAATGATGGGCCGACCCGCATCCGTCCTTGTGACCGATCAGAAGTCCCCACACGACGTGCCATGGCTCACTTCTGATGAGGGCATGGATGAAGTGATCCCGACTTCGTCAGAAGAGCTAGCATGGGAGCCCTCCCCTCCGGTCGCAAATGTCCCAGCGAGCAAGAAGAAGACCGCTACCTCGACTAGTGAAGGGGACCGAACGGGGGCCTGCATGCCCCATAGGCCGCCTTCCCCCCGTTGCACCAACTATGTACCCATCCCCGCCCCCCACTTCCCCTATGACCATGATGGCAAGGGGAACTGGACCATGAAACCATGGGGATGAAACATCCGACTCACCACGAACGACCAACCACCTGAACCATCCCCGACCCCTCAGTACCCCCATGACCCTAACGAGTGGCTCAAGCCCTGGAGCGCCGAATGGACCTGGAGAGCCCTCTATGCTGCGCTACCATCAGCGATGGGCACCCTGCTTTGTTGGGTACACAAGACCTGACAGCGAGAGGTGACCGATGATCTCATTCGGCGCATCCGGGCTGTGAACCGCTCATCTGCCCTCGAATGGCTGGAAGAATTAAAACAGCCCCGACAATACATCCATGCAACCTGCTCCCATGGATGTGACCTCCTCACAGAAGTACAACTCGAGACCCTAGAAAACCGACAAACCCTCTCGGCCTCTGCCCTGATCGACAGTGGCTGCACCTGGGAGCTCCATCAACAAATCCTTCGTCGACAAACACCAGCTCAAGACCAGACCCATGGCCCACCCAATCCCGGTGTTCAATGCTGATGGCACAAGGAAACCGCACAGGAGAAATCACCGAGTACGTCGAGCTCCGACTAAAGATTGGAGAGCACGTCGAACGAATCGACCTGGCAGTCATGGACCTAGGCACCAAGGACGTCTTCCTTGGACATGACTGGCTATGCCATCACAACCCCTTGATCAATTGGAAGACCGGCCAGCTCACGTTTCGTGCGCTGCCACTGCCAGCCAAACCAATTCCACCTCCCTGATGCAGACCCAGATGACAGAATGGGACGAAGAGTTGGAAGAAGGAGAGACCATCCTGGTGGTCGACATGACCGAAGGAGATCCGAATACGTGCCCATGTCGCCAATGACCTGGCCGCCGCAGCCAGTGAAGGAAAGCCAGAAAGGACCTTTGAAGAAATGGTGCCCGACTGGTGTCGGGACTTCCATGACCTATTCGCCAAAGAAAACTTCGACGAACTCCCACCCCGAAAGCCATGGGACCATGCCATCGAACTAATCCCCAATGCCAAAGTCGACCCTCGACTGCAAAATCTACCCCCTTAACCCCCACGAACAGGAGGAACTGGACAAGTTCCTCGACGAGAACCTTGCCTCTGGCCGCATCAGACCCAGCAAATCCCCAATGGCCTCCCCCTTCTTCTTCGTCAAGAAGAAGGATGGGAAGCTCTGCCCAGTGCAAGACTATCGCAAGCTGAACGAGATGACCATCAAAAACCGCTACCCACTCCCACTCATCTCGGAGCTCATGGACAAGCTCAAGGGGTCGAAATACTTCACCAAGCTGGATGTGCGATGGGGCTACAACAATGTATGCATCAAGGAGGATGATGAGTGGAAGGCAGCGTTCCGCACCAACCGAGGGCTCTTCGAACCCACCGTAATGTTCTTCGGCCTGACCAACTCCCCCGCCACCTTCCAGTGGATGATGAACGACATCTTCAAGGACCTCATCGCCACTGGCAAGGTGACCATCTACCTCGACGACATCCTCATCATGTCCCGAACCCACGACGAGCACCGACGACTAGTACGACAGGTACTCGCCACCCTCCGAAAGCACAAACTATACCTCAAGGCAGAGAAATGCGAGTTCGAGACGCTGGAAACGGAATACCTAGGCGTCATCATCAGTGAAGGGGCGATACGAATGGATGCAGTAAAGACAAAGGGAGTGACCGAATGGCCGACGCTGACGAAGAAGAAGGAACTCCAATCATTCCTGGGGTTCACCAACTTCTACCGACGATTCGTCAAGGACTATAGCAAGATCGTATGACCCATGACCCAACTCACCGGAAAGATGCCTTGGATATGGGGAGCAGCACAGCAGCAAGCATTTGAGGAGCTGAAGAAGAAGCTGGGAGAAGACGTCGTATTGGCAATCCCAACCGATGAAGGGAAGTTTCGAGTAGAGGCAGACTCGAGCGAAGGTGCAATCGGCGCCGTACTATCACAGCAACAAGGCACCTCCTGGCGACCAGTCGCCTTCCTCTCGAAGGCACTCACTGTCACCGAGCGAAACTACGAGATATATGACAAGGAGCTGCTCGCGATCATGCATGCCCTCGCTGAATGGAGGCACTACCTCATGGGTGCCAGCCAGACCTTCGAAATCTGGTCCGACCACCAGAACCTCCAATACTTCCGACAACCACAGAAGTTGAACCGCCGCCAAGCCCGGTGGGTGACCGAACTCGCCGAGTACCACTTCACCCTCTACCACAAGCCCGGCACTGCCAACCGCAAGGCCGACCTTCTCAGCCGACGAGCAGACCACGACCAAGGGCACAAACGACAATCGGGAAACGACAATGCTGCCAGACAACTACTTTGCAGCCCTCGACATATGGGCAACAATACTACCAATGGAGGAAGAAGTCGAGAAGAGGATTAGAGATGCGACGGAGGACTCGAAGCAGTGGGACCAAGGAATTGCAGACTCACTCCGACATGAGCGAGGGAATCACCAAGGACGAAGGGATGCTGTGGTACGATGGGAGGATCTATGTTCCCCAGGACACTACCCTACGAGGCGAAATCATCTCGTCCTCTCATGACCACATAACGGCGGGACACCCAGGGATCGAGAAGATGAGGGAGCTAGTCCAGAGGAACTACTGGTGGCCTAAGCTGCGAAAGGATGTCGAGACCTATGTCAAAGGATGCGAGATGTGCCAGCGGATGAAGACGAAGACCCAGGCCAAGAGCGTGCCACTACACCCGAATGCGATCCCGACCGAACCATGGTCCCACATCTCCGTCGACATGATCACCGGCCTACCAGACTCGAATGGCTATGACGTGATCATCGTCATCGTCGACCGATTCTCGAAGGAAATCATACCAGTCCCCTGCACGATGGAACTGTCATCAGAAGGATGGGCAAAGATACTACGAGACCATGTATACGCCCACCATGGCATGCCAACCAAGGTAATCAGCGACCGAGGACCACAATTTGTCTCCAAATTCGTCAAAGACCTATACACCCTCCTCGACATCGCTGGCAACCCCTCCACAGCCTTCCACCCCCAGACCGACTGGCCAGACAGAGTGCGCCAACCAAGAAGTTGAAAAATACCTACGCCTCTTTATCAACTTCCGACAGGACGACTGGGCAGAATGGCTGCCTCTGGCAGCATTCCAACACAACAACCGTGTCCACTCTGCCACCGGGAAAAGCCCCTTCGAAGTCAACTATGGCCGACACCCCTGCATCGCAACCTCCGACACTCACCGAGCATGACCCAAATCCCTGCTGCCAATGACTTTGCCGCCTCAATGAAGAAGATCCATGAAGAAACCCATACCGCCCTTGACCAAAGCTGCCGACCAGATGAAGAAGACCTACGACTGCACGAAAACAACCAGCGATCGACTACAAGGTCCATGACAAGGTCTGGCTAGATGCAACAAACCTCCACCTCCCCTGACCCAAAAAGAAACTCGACGACAAACGTGTAGGACCATTCCCCATCACCGCCAAAATCGGTGCCTCATCATACCAACTAAAACTACCGCCACTTGGCGCATCCACCCAGTCTTCAACGAGTCCCTCCTAACACCATACACCCCCCCTTCCTTCCCCAACCAGCTCAAAACCCCACCACCACCACCAGACATCATCAACGACGAAGAAGAATACGAAGTCGAATCCATCGTCGATGAATGCACATGCCGGGTACGAGGAAAGAAGAACGCACCATCTAGGTTGGTAACGGACTACTTAGTGAAGTGGAAAGGCTATGGAGACGAAGAAAACCAGTGGGTATGAGAAGATCTACTCAAAAACATGCAAGAAGCCATCGACGACTACAAAAATCGTAGGGTGATGCATAGACAGTCGGGACGACTGTCTTAATTAGGGGGTGATGTTACGATTTTTACCCCTTTTTTGTCTTTTCACCCCTATCCCAACCCTAACCACTCATCGCCATCCGCTATCACCAACCAGCGCTTAACTCCACCTAGTCGACGCTTCGCTTCATCCTTAGCCCCTTCTCCCTCATCCCAACCAGCACTTTCCTTCAACTCTCCTTTAGTAGTGAACTATTTACCCATGAACTCACCTTTGGTTGCTTCTGCCTCAGTAAACACCGGCGCCTAAATAGCAGACAACAGTTGTACATGAAACATGTATTTAAGTAGTACAGCTCTCGCTGGTAAAACCCAGCTTTGAGCTAAGTTATAATCATACCAACTTATGCTGAACACAAGCTCACTCCTCCTGCTTAAGAGCTAAGGACTTAAGCCTTGTCTTCATGCTAGTCAGTGACTTCACCGGGAATACTCAAATGCGAAGTAGCCAGTTGTTTGTCATTGTTAGAGTCACGTGAAGGTTGGGTCTAACAGCTCTTCAATGATATCACCATTCTGCATTTCATCCTCCTCAATGTTAGCCTGCTCTTTAATGTCCTCCTTTGTGTTGTCCTGCTCTCCTTTCTGCTCATCATTCTCAGTGTCACTGAACACTGGTTCTTCACTCCTTTCTCTTCCAAGAACCCAATCATTGTAGTAGTCAAACTCTGCTTTATCCATGAGTATGGAGGTGATGATTCAAACTCAAAACTTACCCAAAATGTCTTTCTGATGCTGAATGTCAAAGTGAGGACAGATATGGAGGCACTTCCTTTCCACATTAAAGGCATTTAAAAATTGTTCAGTGAGGTCGACATGCAAATAAGTCTTCAGCACTCTTTTAACCTCCCACTTCATCTCTCCCAATGCACACAACTCTTTATGATCCCAGTTTGATCACACCATTTTGTGGGCAGCCTCAGCATAATATATCAAGGACCAACCAAAATAAGCTGCTGAACTCACAGCAAATTCTCCTATATCTATAGACCAAAGGCAGACTTGTGACTTATACAAAGTGTCCAGCTCAGGAGAGGGGCATATCAACCTAAAGTGTTTCTTCAAGTGCACAATGAGCAATAAATAGGCTCCAATTGCTGTGACAATGGCTGCCTTGATATCATCACTTATGTCAATGCATGGAGCCAGTGCTGAAGAAAATATGGCAAAGTTGCCCAATGCAATTATGTTGAGTATGCCATCTCTTGCCATTTTAGGAACCTCTGGATAATGTACAGCTGAAACACTGAGACAGGAAAGTTGCCAGAAATCAACAAGACTTACACATTGAATTGTCATCGGAAGGATGAATTATGATGCAGTAATAATAGCACATCATGTGAAGTAGGAGTTCATGAAGTCAGGGGTGCAAAGTATTCATTACCTCATATTTCAGCATGCAGGTGTGAACCCAGCCAGTGACAGATTTGCTAATTGTAGTTGTTGCATACAAGTGGTGTCCTTTTGCAACTGAGTTATCGAGGGTTATGACTGCATGGTGTGTATCTGGATGCATAAAACTGCAATACTGTTAGTAGATTCAAGATATTGATTGTGGCATGCTTACAGCATTGAACCTGGCTCCAGGAGTATCACCTCAGCATCCCATTTGTCAGGACTAGGAACAAAACCAGGTTCCCAGTCATTCATATATTCCTTCATATAGCTATCTTGTGGTGAACTACCATGATGATAGAAAATATACCACAACTTCCTCCCACAGACAACTTTGATAGCCATACATCAACACCCTGGCAATCACAATGATATGTAGGTGATGTGCATCTTTGGTTTGATGCAACCAACTGGAAAGATTGTCCAGAAATTGGATACATTGCATTGAATATGTCACTGGCATATCAGACATTTGTTCAAATGCTTGTTGGTGCCTTGGATAAGATTCTAGATTCACTCATAGGATGACAAAAGGTGATCTAGGATATATTTCTGGTAGATGCTGCATATTCAAGCAACCAGAAGTAGTATGTGGCAGGTCAAGAGCATTCAAGACATGACCTTCTGGTTTCCACCTTCTTGATCTGCCACCAAACCATAACCATGAGTCACATGGATCCAGACTCCATCCTGTCTTTTGCTCACAACTGATGATCTGGGTGAATGAATATTCAATTTCCCATGGCATTGATGACCTCCAATCAGACATGAGGGACCCTGTACAACTCTTGAACAGGGCATCAAGACTTCCTACTGTTGTAAGAAGCAATATCCAATTCATTGCCTGGAAATCTGTGGTTCATCACCAGGCTTGAGAATGAGTATAGACTGCTGAGGAAGGATGCCCTTGTCATTTTGACATTGAGAAGTGTAAAAGATCAGGACAACAAGTGAGCAATTCCCTTGATGTCACCCAGAAATGAGATTAGTTTTAGTGCATCATTGATAAATGTAATGGTACTTATGACACCTTTGTACCAATGCACTCTATCACATCTGTCTTACTTTTTCCAAAAACCCAAAGAATTGAAAAAATAATGGATGTAGGGCAGAAATGGAAAAGTCAACCATGCACAACTGTCCATTAATGGGAACAACATGACTTGGACCCAAAACCCACCACCTGAGGGCATGGACAAGGTGACCTCAGAGAATAGAATTGGGGTTTGCAATCAGGAAAGATCAAACTCCCACTTTCTTTGCCAAAGCAAGACAGTCCCTTCTGAACCTTCACTGCATCCATGTTTTCTAGAGCTGATGAAACCATTTCCTTGCATTCTTCCCATGAGGAGCCACAACATCAACATTCTGACCAATGGGCCATTCTTGTCTTTGTTCAATTGTTCACCATGGCCATCATTTCCCTGATTCATCCCAGAACAAGTTCATCAATCCCTGACTTGAAGGCAGACTGGCAATCAATTATTTGCCTCAACAGACATTGGTCAACCTCTATCCATGGTCACAAGACCCACCACCTGGAGGAACTCCAAGGCGCAGCACTGGTCTTTTCATCATACAGCCCTGGAATTCGGAAAAATTGGCATGGCCCCAACGTTGTACCATATACAAGAGCTGTTGGTGAATCTTGAGAACATTGTCAAGAGGGAATGGCAGAGATGAGCTTTGAACACAAGACAGTGTTGCACCTGCAACATATTTACCCATGTAAATTTGTGATTTCCTAGTGAGCTCACTAGATATACATGTTCACATTGATGTGCTCAGTGACAGGCAGTGTGCAAAAAGAAACCTGACTCTAGATTGTCAATCTAGAGTCTATCTCTCACTCTAACACACACACACTCAAAATCACCAATTAAGTTTGAGGTGGAGTATGGTAGAAGCACTCTTAACCTAGATTTGATAGTTTTGGTCTCAAATTCAACTTCTATTCAAGTCTCAACAAGTGTTTACACAAGATACACTATCACAACAGTGAGGTATAAGTGCAAATGAGCTTTTTGTAGGTATATTTGAGCTGTTTAGACTTGGATAACTTTGTCTAGGTGCTAAAAAGCTGATCTAGATTCACTTTAAAACCAGAACAATCAAAGAACAATACTGGTTCTACAAAGAGCACACAGACTCTGGCTACACAAGTTCACAGACTTGAGACAAAGAAGCACACAGACTTCTACAAAGGATACACAGATCCTGACTTCAAGCACACAGACTTGCGAAAAGTACACAGACTCTTCAATTGTTCAAATTCTAAGTTCTCTAGGCTTTTCTACTTTGACTAGATTGATGTTTTTCAATTGGTTGACTTTGTAAACACTTATTCATGCAGTCGAGGACATGCACTTATAAAATCCTTTATTTGACTTGGTAGCTATGAGCCACTAGCACAAACAAGGGGAATGCTTTCCTGCTGTTATGTGTCTAGATGGCGGTAATTTATAGTATTCTACATCTAGGTATAGGGGTCTTGTATCTAGATTATTATGGTATGATACAAGCTTTATTTTACAAATGATGAGTCATGTTTTTCCAAGAATTGTGTGATTCCAAGATGTTCATTCATTGTCTCAGAGCTCCTGCAGTTTATTCTATTATCTAGGAGTGCCCTACTGGTCTGTAGGTACTCTGTTATTCAATCTCAGAGAGCCATATGGCTTCTTTATTTATTTCTCACAGCAGTGCGCAAGTTGCTGAGGTGACCATCGATCTTCTAGATCGATCAAGCAGACTGAGATTGTATTCCATGATTGTGAATTGATTGTTTCAAACATCTCAATGCCTGGTACACCTATTTTTATCTTCTAGGGTTGTGGACAATGCCATCAGTTGGTCTAGATCATAGACAATGACCTTAGGTTTTGTCCTAACTTCAGTAGAGGTCTTTTTCATAAGTTATCTTTCATTTTGCAGGCTTAGAGAATGATCTAGATGTTTGTTCCAACTTTGTGTTTTTGGCTACTGTCATGGCTGTGTCCCTAGATTTGACTTAGTGCATCTGTTTAGGTGGGGAATAGTTTTCTGATTTAAAGGCATAGAGGGTTGGTCCATCCAGGTATAGCTCTCAATACAGCATCTAGATCATGAATAATGCTTGATTTTCACAAAATTCCTGGGTAGCCTGATACCCAGCATATCACTGCACACCTAATACCAGTCTTTAATGCAGATGGGACCAGAAACACAGCAGGAGAGATCACAGCCTTCACTGAAGTACAACTTCAGATTAGAAAGCACATCAAGCACATCAACCTTGCAGTCACCAACCTAGGGGACAAGGATGTCTTCCTTGGACACAACTGGCTGGTTAGACACAATCCCCTGATCAACTGGGTGATGGGACACCTCACCATCACCTGGTGCCAATGCTGACATCTCATCCTCACTCTTCCTGATGCAGACAAAGAGGACCCCTGGGACAAGGAGCTCAAGGAGGGAGAAACAATTCTAGCTGTCAATATGGAACAGGAGATCCACCTATGCACCCACATCACCAATGATTTAGCTGCTGAGGCACATGCAACCAAAAGAGAGAGGACATTGATGAGCCTCAGGGCTCTGTATGCTCCAATTTTGCAGATTTATCCCTCCAGTGGCCTTTCACCAAACCAGACATTCCACACAAGCCCATATATACTTTATTGGGGTTTTCCAACATTTTCTGACCTTAACAACTTAATATCAAGGTGACACAGCTAATTTCAACTTATCTCCTTGACTTTAAACCAGCCTAAACCATTAGAGGCAATAGGGTGCAATACCGACATCAGCAGCATTAGCGCATCAAGTCACATAGGTGCAGTCATGAGCATGGACCGGTAATATTGATGGCCCAGCCTTACAGGGGCTCAGTAACAGCAATTTGTTGATTCTGCAGCAAGTACACTCAGTGGGGACTTAGGGCTAATAATTGGTTATTGCTGTATAACCACAGGACTTAGACACACATGCTACCTAAAGGGTACTCATCCTTTTTCAGCATTATCCGCAGCATAAAGACAATGAATGCAGAACAGTTCTAAGGCTGGAGCAAGAAAATTAAAGACAATGACATGAAAAAGGTGACATTCATGACCTGCTGTATAGTCAGAAGGTCAGAAACACATATGCTAATGCATAGCCCTTCAGATATACCACAAGGACAACATTTATTTATATCTTACTATATAAAATCGGTAATTTCATACCATACAGTAGTTACTCTCTCTATTCTGTTCCCCCACATACACACATCAATTCATTTACCTCAGTAACTCACCCAGCTTTGACAATACCAATAGTATAAGTTTTAATAGCAATTTTGTTTGCCACAAAGCTGAGCTTGACATAGTTAATGCTGAGACACTTCACAACCATCCATCAACTTAAAACATTGACTCTCATCATTGTTTTACCTCATTACTGGCATTTGCTCAGTGTTAGTAAGTGATAACTGTGCAGTAGTCACCTCTTTTAGTTTTATAGGAAAGAATTAGCTTCAATTTCATAAGATCAGATTAGTTTTAACAGTTTTCAATTTCATAAGACATTAGTGAACCCATTTGGGCATCAAGAGCAGACAAATAGTATTGAATAGTTATAGGGCAGCTCTATTGCAAGCATTGCAAGGATAGGTTTTGAACAGATTTAGTATTGACAGATTGACAGATATAGGGCAGCTCTATTGTGAGCTTTGCAGGAAATTAGTATTGACAAGTTTTAGGGCAGCTCTAGCATGAGCTTTGCAGGAAATAGTATTGACCAGTTATAGGAATTGATTTGACAAGAGATAGGACCAGACAAAGGAAACAAAGTATAGTTTTGACAAAGATTGACAGTTTATAGGAATTATGATGAACAGAATTGTCACAGATAAAGCTGAGACATAACCAGATAAAGATGAGAAGTCCAGAAATAAAGATGAGACCCACTATTGCACCACCATAGCCATAGAAACATTAACACAGACCCATACCAAGATAATTAGGAGCTCATTTAATACCAACATAATACCAACAGCCATTTTACACCTCCCAGTTTCCTTCCCATGCAGTTTCCTGGTTTTACGACATGCACCAGACTAGATAACAGAGACCAAAGGCAAGTCAGAGTGTTGGAATCTGTAGTAACTTCTCATGAGACTAGAGAGGAGTCCCCCCCCCCTCCAAAGACAACAAGCCAGTCAACGTAGGACAGCCTGATTCATCCAGTATTGAATATGCATAGTGTTTTGCTGGTGGAATCAACACAAGTATGGAGGTACTCAGAAAGCTCATGCACAAACAAACAACACACCCAAGGAGTGACTTATGAACAAAACTAGTTGTTCTGTAATACTGACACAAAGCCAAGATACCACTATTTCCATTTTGGTTCTTCACACTGCAATATTCCAGAAGTATCCGACAACTATTCACCAGTTTATGTTTGGAAATCACTAAAGCATCTGACCACCTCATCAACGTTTGAGGAAATGGTCCCCAAATGGTGCTGAGACTTCCATGACCTATTCGCTAAGGAGAATTTTGATGAGCTACCGACCTGAAAGCCATGGGACCATGCTATTGAATTAACACCAAATGCATCAGTGACCCTTGACTGCAAAATCTACCCACTGAACCTGTGGGAGCAGGAGGAGTTGGACAAATTCCTCAAGGAGAACCTGGCCACAGGGAGGATTCAACCAAGTAAATCCCCCATGGCCTCACCATTTTTCTTCATCAAAAAGAAGAACAGCAAGTTGCAACCCATCCAAGACTACCAGAAACTCAACAAGATGATCATCAAGAATCATTACCCACTTCCTCTTATCTCTGAACTGATGAATCAACTTAAGGGTGCCAAGTACTTCACCAAGCTCGATGTCCAGTGGGGATACAACAATGTGTGCATCAAAGAGGGTGACAAGTGGAAGGCTGCATTCAGGACTAACCAAGGCCTCTTCGAACCTACCATAATGTTCTTCAGGCTGACCAACTCCCCAGCCACCTTCCAGTGGATGATGAATGACATCTTCCAAGACCTCATCAGGACCAGGAAGGTCACCATCTATCTTGATGACATCCTGATCATGTCCAAGACCAGGGAAGAACACTGAAGGCTGGTCCACCAGGTGCTCACCACCCTACATGAACACAGGCTGTACCTGAAAGTGGAGAAGTGTGAGTTCAAGACCAAGGAAATGGAATACTTGGGGGTGATCATCAGCGAAGAAGCAATTCATATGGATCAGGTGAAGACAGAGGGAGTAACAAAGTGGCTGGCACCAACCAAGAAGAAGAAACTACAATCGCTCCTAGAGTTCACCAATTTCTACTGATGCTTCATCAAGGACTACAGCAAAATTGTCCAACCAATGACCAAGCTCATGGGGAAGGAGCCCTGGGTATGGGGGACCACCCAGCAACAAGCATTTGAAGAACTAAAGCAACAACTGGCAAAGGACATAATCCTGATGGTCCTGAGAGATGAGGGAAAGTTTAGAGTGGAGGCCAATTCGAGTGAGGGGGTGATCAGGGCAGTGTTATCCCAACAGCAGGGCACATTGTGGCAACTGGTCATGTTCATATCAAAATCCCTCATGGTAACTGAGCAGAACTATGAAATCTACAACAAAGAGCTACTTGTAATCATGCATGCCCTAGCTGAATGGAGACACTATCTCATGGGCACTGCCCAGGAGTTCGAAATCTGGTCCAACCACTAGAATCTCCAGTATTTCCAACAGCCCCAGAAACTCAATCAGCAACAAGCGCTGATGAGATGGTCAGATGGTTTAGTGATCTCTGAACATAAACTGGTGAATAGTTGTCAAATACTTCTGGAATATTGCAGTGCAAAGAATCAAAATGGAAATAGTGGTGTCTTGGCTTTGTGTCAGTATTACAGAACAACTAGTTTTGTTCATAAGTCACTCCTTGGGTGTGTTGTATGTTTATGTGCAAGCTTTCTGAGTACCTCCATACTCATGTCGATTCCACTGGCAAAACACTATGTGTATTCAATACTGGATGAATCAGGCTGTCCTATGTTGACTGGCTTGTCATCTTTGGTTGGGGACTTCTTTCTAGTCTTGTGAGAAGTTACTACAGATTCCAACACTCTGAGTCACCTTTGGTCTCTGTTATCTGGTCTGGTGCATGTTATAAAACTGGGAAACTTCATGGGAAGGAAACTGGGAGGTGTAAAATGGCTGTTGGTATTATGTTGGTATTAAATGAGCTCCTAATTATCTTGGTATGGGTCTGTGTTAATGTTTCTATGGCTATGGTGGTGCAATAGTGGGTCTCATCTTTATTTCTGGACTTCTCATCTTTATCTGGTTATGTCTCAGCTTTATCTGTGACAATTCTGTTCATCATAATTCCTATAAACTGTCAATCTTTGTCAAAACTATACTTTGTTTCCTTTGTCTGGTCCTATCTCTTGTCAAATTGATTCCTATAACTGGTCAATACTATTTCCTGTGAAGCTCATGCTAGAGCTGCCCTATAACTTGTTGATACTAATTTCCTGTGAAGCTCACAATAGAGCTGCACTATATCTGTCAATTTGTCAATACTAAAATCTGTTCAAAACCTATCCTTGCAATGCTCACAATAGAGCTGCCCTATAACTGTTCAATACTATTTGTCTGCTCTTGATGCCCAAGGGGGTTTGCTAATGTCTTGTGAAAATGAAAACTGTTAAAACTAATCTGATCTTGTGAAATTGAAGCTAATTCATTCCTATAAAACTAAAAGAGGTGAGTACTGCATGGTTATCACTTACTAACACTGAGCAAATGCCAGTAATGAAGTAAAACAATGATGAGAGTCAAAGTTTTAAGTTGACAGATGGTTGTGAAGTGTCTCAGCTTTAACTACGTCAAGCTCAGCTTTGTGGCAAATGAAATCACTATTAAAACTTGTACTATTGGTATTGTCGAAGCTGGGTGAGTTACTGAGGTAAACAAATCGATGTGTGTATGTGGGGGAATGGAATAGAGAGAGTAACTAGTGTACAGTATGAAATTACTGGGTTTATATAGTAAGATATAAATAAAGGGCATCCTTGTGGTATATCTAGAAGGCTATGCATTAACATATGTGTTTCTGACCTTCTGACTATACAGCAGGTCTTGTGTGTTGTCTTATTTGTGTCCTTACCTTTGATTTTCATAGTTCTGGCATTGGACTATGCCTTATTCATGGTGTCGGAGTTGAGAATAATGGTCAGAAATGACTGAGTACCACCAAGGTATCGTGTGCATCAATGTCTCATGGTTATACAGCAATAACCAAGTAATTTTGAAGTTGCCAAAGAGTGTTCTTGCTGTGGAAATCATCAAATTGTTGTGATGAGGCCCCTATGATCACTGGATCAATGTTGAGAAGCTCCACTCATGTGGCTGCACCTGTGCACTTTGATGTGGCAACGCCAGAGATGTTGGCAATGCACTCTAGGTCATATTGTGGTAATGGCAGCACTAAATCCATGGCTTTAGGTCCAAATTGGTGTTGTCAGGGTATTGCCAAGGTATTAGCATTGGGAAAGCATTGGAAAAGCCCTATTAAGTATATATGGGCTTGTGTGGAATCATTGGTTTGCTGAAAGTCTGCTAAAGGGAGAAATCCACAAAATTGGAGCATACAGAGCCCTGAGGTTCATCAACATTGACATGCCAAGTGGCTGGCTACCCATGAAATTGCAAACATAATAGGCAATTAAAACAATGCAAGGGTCCATGTGAGTCAAATAAACACCTAAGGATGCACTCCTTGGTATAGAGTGTAAGCAGTTACATTGCTAAGGGTGACAGCAGGTGGAGCACAAGGCTCAGGTCTTAACAAGACACCAGATGGGTCTTGTTGGCCATGGAGTCGATGTACTTGACACTAGCAGTGCTCTACTCAAAGAAATTGGTGTTTATGATGCAATCAGAGGGGAGACATTGATCAGGGATCAACAGGCACAGGAGAGTGCAATGATATCATAGGAGAATGACCTGCACTCTAGACCTATGGTACAGTGGCTGTACAGGAAAATTAAAACCACATGTGCCCTCAGACCAGTGTATGACAGGAAAGCCCATGGAAGGTGTGCTCTCCCAAAAACAAGGCTCGGAAAAGGCATGTGCTACTGGGGAATATAAAGAGTACTCTCTGCTGGCCAGGCAGTGAGTCAATTGGACTCAAATCCGATGGCTGAAAGGAACTGAGTCAGAATGACACTAGAGGGAGGAGTTTCAGACCCACAGGGGGAGTGCTCTATGGTGCATGGACCATTGCCAAATGTGTAGATTCAATTTGTAATGGAGAGCACATATAAATATGGTAGATACCCAGTAGTATAGCAAGTTTCTCAAGCTGGTGCCCTCTGTGTAGTGTATAAACAATGTGTTAGACCCAAACTTCACGTGACTCCTAACAACAACAAACAACTGGTTACTTCACATTCGAGTATTCCCGGTGAAGTCGTTCGTTAGCATGAGGGAGAGGTTAAGTTCTTAGTGCGTGGCTTTAGAGGATGTGAGTCAAGCATAAGTTGGCATTTTATAACTTAGCTCGAAGCTGGTGTATACCAGCACAAGTGTCCTACTTAAATACATGGTCCATATACTACTGTTGTACATTGTATGGCGATGGTGTTTGTCCATAGAGAAGCGACTGGCATGAACAGGTGAGCAATAACGGATGGTACATACAAAGGAGTGTCCTAACTGGGCAGGAAGGCGAGGAGAAGCGAGTGGGCAGGTGAAGCTTAGCATTGATTCGTGGATAACGTGAGATAGGGGTTTCAGTCGATGATGATGGTAGGTGATGTCCGGGGTTAAGGTTGAAATAGGGGTAAAAATTGTAACATTACCCCCTCGTTAAGGCAGTCATCCTGACTGCCCTATACCTTATCTCCTGGTTATGATTTAAGAAGTCTTCGATGGCTTCTTGGGCATTGTTCAGTAGATCGTCTCAGACCCATTGATTTTCTTCATGTCTGTATCCTTTCC
Source organism: Armillaria sp. CMW 4456 (assembly GCA_028551335.1). Lineage (NCBI taxonomy): Eukaryota > Fungi > Basidiomycota > Agaricomycetes > Agaricales > Physalacriaceae > Armillaria > Armillaria sp. CMW 4456. The sequence continues at coordinate 19,208 of JANDKJ010000435.1, forward strand.
ACTTGACAAGGTTGTCAGTAACCATGTGTGAGGGTTGGTTCTTTTTTTCCTTGGACTGTTGTGTGCAGCTATTGATGATGCTCTTGACCTCATATTCCTCCTTGTCATTGATTATCTCCGATGGTGGCGGGGGCTGTTTCGTTTGTGAAGGGAATGTGGGTGCGACGTATGGCATGAGTAGCCACTCATTAAAGACCAGGTGGATTTGCCAGGTCATCGGGAGTTTCAGCTTATAGGCCAATGCTCCAATCTTAGCGATAATTGGGAATGGGCCCACCTGTTTGCTGTCTAACTTCTTCTTCGGTCGTGGCAGGTGGAGGTTGGTTGCTTCCAGCCAAACCCTGTCGCCTACGTTGTAGACTACTGTGCTCCTCTTCTTTGCATCGTATTGGGTCTTCATTTGCTTGGCTGCCTTTTCCAGTGCGGCCTTTGTTTCAGTATGTATTTTTGTCATCATGGCCGCAAAGTTGTTTGCTGCTGGGGTGCTTCGCAGGTGGTGGGCATTTGCGATGGTGGTTCAGGGATTAGTGCCATGGTTGATAAAGAATGGACTTTTGCCTGTTGTGGAGTGTATGTGATTGTTGTGTTGGAACACGACCAGAGGTAGCCATTCGGGCCAGTCATCTTGCTGGTGATTGATGAAGAGGCATAGGTATTTTTCGATTTCTTGGTTCGCACGTTTGGTCTGGCCGTCAGTTTGTGGGTGATATGCTGTCGACAGGTTTCTGTGGATGTCGAGGAGTCGATATAGGTCTTCGATAAACTTCAAGACGAATTGGGGTCCCCAGTCACTGATGATTTTCTGGGGCATTCCATGTTGTGCATAGATGTTGTCACAAAGTATTTGGGCCCATCCTTCTGAGGACAGTTTGGTGGTGCATGCGATTGGTACAATCTCTTTAGAGAAGTGATCGACGATGAGGATGATCGTGTCTTGCCCATTTGATTCTGGCAGGCCTGTGATCATGTTGACACTGATGTGCGTCCATGGTGCCTCCGGTATTTCATTTGGGTGTAGGGGCATCGGTCTTGCCTGCATGTGCATTTTTGTGTGCTGGCAGACTTTGCATCCCTTGATGTACTTGTTGATGTCATTGCTGAGTTTGGGCCACTAGTAATTTTGTTGGATGAGTTCCTTTGTCTTGGTGATCCCCGGGTGTCCCACCGTGATGTGGTCATGGTGGTATGATATCAGTTCTCCCCTAAGGGCAGCATCCTTGGGCATGTATATTCTGCCATCATATTCCAGTAGGCTGTCCCACTCAGTCACTCCTCATTCATGGGTTAGCGGACTCCACTATCCCTGTATCCCATGTTGCTTTCCTCTTCGTCACCTCTCGTATCCTTCTCTTGATTTCTCCTTCATCTGGCATGATGACTTCTCAGAAGAAGTAGGACTCAGGGAGGTCAGTGGTTTCTTGGTTGTCATTGGCTCCTTGGTCATGGTCAGCACAGCGGCTTAGAAGGTCCACCTTTCAGTTGGCGGTGCCAGGTTTGTGGTGCAGTGTGAAGTGGTATTCGCCGAGTTTGGTGACCCACCGAGCCTGTCGTCGGTTGAGTTTTTGAGGTTGTCGGAAGTATTGGAGGTTCTGGTGATCCGACCATATTTCGAATGTCTGAGCAGCGCCCATGAGGTAGTGCCTCCATTCTGACAGGGCGAGCATGATGGCGAGAAGTTCCTTGTCATAGATCTCATAGTTGCGTTCAGTCGTGGAAAGTGCCTTCGAAAGGAAGGCGACCGGCCGCCATGTCGCCCCCTGCTGCTGTGAGAGTACTGCTCTGATTGCCCCCTCGCTAGAGTCTGCCTCGATATGGAATTTCCCTTCATTGGTTGGTATGGCCAGTACAATGTCTTGGGCCAACCATTTCTTCAACCCTTCAAATGCCTGTTGTTGGGCTGCCCCTCACACCCATGGCTCCTTTCCCATTAGCTTTGTCATTGGTCATACTATTTTGCTGTAGTCTTTGACGAAGCGTCGGTAGAAGTTGGTGAATCCAAGGAAGGATTGTAATTCCTTCTTCTTTGTCGGTGTCAGCCACTCGGTCACCCCTCGCGTCTTTACCTCGTCCATCCTTATCGATCCTTCGCTAACGATTACCCCTAGGTACTCCGTTTCGAGTGTTTCAAACTCGCATTTGTCGGCCTTCAGGTACAGTTTGTGCTTCCGGAGGGTAGCAAGGACCTGTCGGACAAGTCGTCGGTGTTCCCCCTGGTCCTTCGACATGATCAGGATGTCATCGAGGTAGATGGTCACCTTCCCAGTGGCGATGAGGTCCTTGAAGATGTCGTTCATCATCCACTGGAAGGTGGCTGGTGAGTTGGTCAGTCCGAAGAACATGACGGTGGGTTCGAAGAGTCCTCGGTTGGTGCGGAAGGCTGCCTTCCACTCATCTCCCTCCTTGATTCGTACATTGTTGTACCCCCATCGTACGTCGAGCTTGGTGAAGTATTTGGCCCCCTTCAGCTTGTCCATGAGCTCCGAGATGAGTGGCAGTGGGTAACGGTTTTTGATCGTCATCTCGTTGAGCTTTCGATAGTCCTGGACCGGTCATAGCCTTCTGTCCTTTTTCTTGACAAAGAAGAATGGGGAGGCCATTGGCGATTTGCTAGGGCAGATCCTTCCCATGTGCAGGTTTTTGTCAAGGAAGTCGTTGAGTTCCACCTGCTCCTTTGGGGAAAGCGGGTAGATTTTGCAGTCGAGTGTGGATTTGGTGTTTGGGATGAGCTCAATCGTGTGGTCCCAAGGCTTTCAGGGCGGCAGCTCGTCGAAGTTGTCTTTTGAGAATAGGTCATGGAAATCCTGACACCAGTCAGGGACCAGTTCCTCGAAGGTTTTCTCTGGCTTCGACTCTCAGGCCTTTGCAGCCAGGTCATTGGCTACGTGGGCACGTAGTTGTATCTCCTCCATCATTTCTATTGCTAGAATCATGTCTCCCTCCTCCAACTCTTGGTCCCAGGGGTCTTTGTCTGCATCTGGTAATGTGAACATCATCTTATTGCAGTGGCATCACCCAAATGTGATGCACCCCGTGCCCCAGTCGATCAGGGGGTTGTGGCATTTCAGCCAGTCATGTCCGAGGAACAGGTCCTTGTCCCCCAGGTCAGTCACGGCCAGGTCGATCCGTTCGGCTGTGGTCGCCCAATCTTTCAGGCGGAGCTCGACATAGGCGGTGATCTCCCCTGCTCAATTCCGAGTCCTGTCGGTGTTGAAGATGGGGATCAGGTGGGCAGTGGGTCAGGTGATCAGCTGGTGCCTTTTGACAAAGGCTTGGTTGATTGAGCTTCCGGTGCACCCGCTGTCGATGAGGGCGGAGGCTTGTAAGTCCTGGCATCATTCCAGGGTCTCCAGCTGTACTGAGGTGACTAGGTCCTTGCCCTGGGATTGGGTGGCATGTATGTATCATCAGGGCCCTTGAGCTCTTCAAGCCATTCGAGGGCGGTTGACCTGTCCGACTTCCGGAGTTGTTGGATGAGGTCATCAGTCACCTCCCACTGTCGAGTCTTGTGGATCCAGTTGAAGAGGGTGCCCTTGGCTGCCAGGAGCGAGGCGTAGAGGTTTCGCCAGGTCCACTTGGTGCTCCAAGGTTTGAGCCACTCTGCTGGGTCATGGGGGTATTCAGGGGAGGCTTCAGGCTTGGGGGGGTGGTCGTCGCTGGTGAGTCCTATGAAGTTGCCGGTGCGTCGGTCCCAGGACTGCATGGTCCAGTTACCTGTCCTGGTCGACGTGGTAGGGGAAGTGGGGTGCTGGTATCTGGATGTGAGAAGTGGTGGGTGGTGTCGTATGGGGCGTGCAGGCCCCTGTTCGGCCCCCTTCGCTAGTCGAGGTAGCAGTCTTGTTCTTGCTCGCTGGGATGCTTGCGACCGGTGGGGAGGGCTCCCATGCTAGCTCTTCTGCTGTGGTCAGGGCCACCTCAGCCATGCCCTTGAAGGTTGATCACAGGGCTTCTGCCGAGGGTGCTTGTACGGTCCCTGTGACAGTCACGGCACACTTATTCGGCTTTGGCCATGGTCGTTCCTTCTGTGATTCTTTTGAGTTCTTGTCGTCGAGTGGGGTATATTCGAATGCGTGGGTACTACAGGCATGGCATAAGTACTATTACAAGTAGATCGACGACGTACTAGAACTAATTTCATCCATGGCCGATGAGCGGAATCGCTCGCTTGTCGGCCTAATCTTTTACCTCCTCAATGCTGCTGGTCGAGGGCATCTTCTCCTTGGCAGTGGAATATTCGTTCTCGAGTCGTTCGATAGCGGCTCGGATCTGTGCCTTAGAGCACGGCGGTCGGTTATATGGCTTCTTCGGCTTGGGGCATTCTCGTGCGAAGTGTCCCTTCTCGTTACAATTATAGCAGAGTCCGGTGTTTCGGGCCTTGACTCGGTCTACGTCCATTGGCTGCCCTTGTCCACTGTAGGTCGTTCCCGTCCTGGTCCGCTTGTCGGTGGTTGCAGGTGTCATTGCTGGGGCGTGTCCAGTCGTAGACGGGGTTGGTTTGGTGGTGGGGTGGGCGATCATGTTGTCGACGACCTTTGAGCATTGTCGGGACTTCGTCTCCCTTGATGATCGCGTTTCTTCCAGTCATAGTATCTGTCGGGTATCAAGATGCCCATGTCGGTGATCTTGTTTCGGACATTCCTGCAGGGCACTCCCCCTTGAGCGCCATCGTCATCTGTCCTCTGCTCTCCTACGTTGTGGATCAGTTCGGCCTTCCTTCCAAGATCTTCTAGCTTCTAGAAGTATTCTACCGCCGTCTCAATACCAATGTTCCATCTGAGCTCCGTCATTGCTTGGTGGTGCTTTTCTATTATGGCGGGGTCCCCGAACTGGGTTTTGAGGGCGCTTTGAAGTCGAGCCAGCAGGGGAATCGGTGGTGGAGGTGGGAGCGGGAGTATAGTTCTTCCTGGATGCTGACCCACCAGTTCTTGGCGCATCCTGCCATGTGGGAGATGGCGAAGATGATCTTGTTTCCATCAGCAAAGAAGCCGAGGAAGGTCTGAAAGTAAAGTTCGCAGTCATTGATAAAGCGTCGGAGGTCATCGGAGTCGCCTTTAAAGGGGTCAGGTCCTTTGACAAGGACAGGTTTAACATTTAGTTGGAGATCCCTGGCTACCATTTCGGGGGCTGGGTTGTCGGATGGCCACCCTGGTGGTCCTCTGGGGGGGCCCTGCAGGGAGGCTAGTTTGTCTCGGGCAGATGGGTGAGGGGAGCCTCCAGGGGTATCACCTGGCTGCCATCCTGGGGGCTGGCTCGGGTCTTGGTGGCATTGGCAAGGGCGATGCAGAGGTCTTCTTGGGCCTTCTTGACCATGGCCTGGCTAATCTGATTGTGTTCCCATTCACCTATGGATCCCTGGGAGGGTGGTGCAGGTTTCGATTGGACTGGTTTCAGGTCGATTCAGGATTGTGTGGGGGGCTGGGTTGTCGATGGTCCTGCAGCTTCTGGTCCTGCTGCAGCAAAGAGGGTGATCTGGAAGGGGATTGTTCTGTTGTGTTTATGTAGGCGGCGGCTCATTCCTTGGCCCGATTAATTAGGCTTTGCATCATGATCTCCTGGTCTCGGAACGTGGTTCGTTGACCCGATCGGCTGGGAGTTGTTATACTTCTTTAGGCGCTGGAATTCTGCTACGGTTAAATCAAGGTACTGCCCCCATGTTTCTTCTGCTGTTCTGGGTATAGGTAGGTTAGCTAGGTTCTGTGCTTTGGTGTTCTGTATATATATCTCCACTGCATCCCACTTCGGCTGTTCCCTATTTGTCGTCGGTGAGGTCGACCCTGGATGATGGGAACCTGAGGAAGAGCCCCTCAGTGGGGTCCCCCATGAATTGTGGGCTTCCGGGGTCAGAGGTTGGCTCGTCGGTGGTGGGAACAGGCTCTTGCCCATTGTCAGGGTTAGTGGTAGTGGGATGGGTGTCCGGGGCGATGGTGCTGGCAGAGGCTCAGGGTTTGTCCACAATGGAATGGATACTTGTGTTGTCGTCAGCGATGTGATTGGAAAGGGGAGGGTGGTTGCTGGCAGGTTTGAGGGGGTTTGGGTTGGTAGCCACAAGGGGCTGGGGAGTTCCTGCAGGGGTGGCAAAGCGGGACTCGTCAGTGCTGGTGTCTGTCTCCTCGGCTGGCCAGTGAGGTCTACCTCAGGGTTCGCCAACACATATGTTCCTGACAAGGTTTGGCTCACTTGCGATGGTCATCTGGGTGGGTAGGGGCAATAAGTCTGTGTAGTTAGGGGGGTGGATGGTATCGGTTGAATGTCATACCCTGGAAGGTCCTGTGGTGGGCTGTCTGGATCGCTGGCCCTCACCTCTCATGCATATCTCTGTGCATTGGTGTTGTCTTCCGTGAACCTGAAGGGCAGATCGGGCAAGCTTGGCATGGAAGGCGGCAGATCGTGCAGCGGTGTCGCTTCCTGAATCTCCTGCAGCAGTATCAGTGGGAGGATCAGGGAGGGGTTGGTTCAGAGGTGGCCCTGGTGGGGGGTATGTGTGGATGCTTTGGGAACTGGTGCGGGAGCGGGAGGGGTAGGGGGTTGGTGCCTGGGGAGTAGGCATGCTGGATTGAACCGCTCCTTCCAGGTCTTGTTCGACCTCTGGGTTCGGAGGGAGGTTTGGTCCTGCTCCTCGGATGTCGGGGCCAAGCCCTGCTCCTGCATGGGAAGACGACATAGAATCGGTGGAAGAGGTGGATGAATGGGAGGAAGAAGCTGATGAGAACCTGGTAGTAGTACCAGCAGATGGCGGCTAGGGTCAGTAGGCCGATTATGGTGGGGATGGTGAGAAGGGCAAGGTCTGTGTTCTGCGAGGACATACAGTCTTTTCTTTCACGTCGAGCATGTAAAGAAAAGAGGGTAGAGAAGCTTCGAGCTAATTGTTAGACCCAAACTTCACGTGACTCTAACAACAACAAACAACTGGTTACTTCGCATTCGAGTATTCCCAGTGGAGTCGCTTGTTAGCATGAGGATGAGGCTAAGTCCTTAGTGCTTAGCTTTTCAGGGAGGTTGAGTGTCAAGCATAAGTTGGTATTTTATAACTTAGCTCGAAGCTGGTTTGTACCAGCGCAAGCATCCTACTTAAATACACATTTCGTATGCTACTATTGTACAGTATTTGGCACCGGTATTTGTCCATGGAAAAGCGGTGAAGGAGAACAGGTGGTCACTAACAAATGGTAAGTACAAAGAGAAGCCCTAACTAGGGCGACAATAAGGTGAGAAGCGGGATTGGGTGAGGGAAATGAGTGGGATTAGGGGTCGATTCACAGATAGCATGGGATTGGGGTTTGGGCGACGGTGGTAGCGTGATGGTGAACAGGGTTAAGGTTGGAATAGGGGTAAAAATCGTAACACTTCTTTGCAGTGACAGGAGCACATCCAATTTTACCCCTGGATGTACTCAAAGCTACCTGGTTAGTTGAATACCCAGGGAGGATGTTAGAGGATTGGGAACTCCAAGGATTGCATGCAATTGCACTGGAAAAACATACAGATAAAGTTGCAGAGATGAGGAATTCAATGGATGAGAAGAAGAAGCAGGAAACCCTGAAGTATGCGACTATGAATGCTAATAAAATCAAGTCATATAACTTCAAGAGAGGTGACCTTGTATTAATGCGAAATACTCAAATAGAGAGCGCATTGAATACAAAGATGAAGCCACGATACTTAGGGCCCCTAGTGGTGGTTGACAGATCACATGCAGGAAACTATATCTTATCAGAGTTGGATGGAGCACTCATAGGTTTGAAAATAGCAGCATTTTGTGTCATTCCCTACCTAGCAAGGTGCACCATTGATATAGATGATAAAGTGAGGTATTGGATGTCAAAGGACTCCAAGGAGTTGCGCAGAATCGTGGATTCACCTGAACCTAAAGATAAATAGCCAGTGAACTTCATGGAAGAGTTTGAAGAGGATGAGAATCCTAAAGTCTCTGAAGTGGTCAATTTAGACCCAGGATGAAGAGTGCAAGAGAAAAACAATATATTGGGATGGAATGGGACTTGGAAAGACAGTAGGCATAAAGGAAAGGACACTCAGCTCTAGCTGTGAAGTGGGAAGAGAGTGTACAGGAAAACCAGCTGAAAAGCCAGTATACAGACAAAGGACATGCTAGAGTCCTTTAAATACCACAGAGCACACACATATACAAGTGCCCTACTAGGAGGAAAGGCAGAGCGCTTGAAAACTGAATAGGAAAAGGGTTGGATGACTGAGGACAGTCAAATTCTCTTAGTGTGGGGGATATAGTGGTATATTGACAGGTATTACCTAAAACTATATTACCTATAAAAAGATACATAAATTTTTGTGTGTCTACACCATGGGAATAGAGGAGTGCAAAGATTTATAGTAGCCCCAGGGGTCAGAAAGGGAGTTGAAATTCACTCAGAACCTGGTCTTAACAAAATGCATAAAGACCAAGGGCCTGGGGAGATGAGGGAGATGGGACAAAAATATTGAGACTGAGAAATGGTCGCACTAGGAAGGAACAGAAAATGAGTAAAGAGAAGAGAGGAGCACATAACTGAGGCACCAAACAGTCGAGTTACTGGAGACAGTCTCATTGAAGGAAGCAGCATACAGGATATGCACTCTCTTGAGATGTTGAACCATGGGATTGAAGGAGAGGTTTTGCGAAGCACCAGGCAGTTGGTGGCAGATGACATGGCGATGGTAGGGAGGAATAGGAAGAATGGGAACTTAGCAAGAGTTCCTGATCTCAGAGTGATGATTCGCAAGGGAATCAACCTGAGAAACTGGCTCACAGTCATCCAATGATGTCTGACAATGAACTGGCAGCACTGTGACATAGTAAAGGGAGGTAGCAGATGCCAGAGTGCATGTTTTAAACAAAGGAAGATTGCAATGGCAGCATGGATGCATAGAAACATCAGACACCCAGAGAAAAGACTGGGGATGGTCTATAGCTTAGTGGGGGGGATATGACATGCCAAGTGGCTGTCTACCCATGAAATTGTGAACATAATAGGCAATTAAAATGATGCAAGGGTCCATGTGAACCAAATAAACACCTAAGAGTGCATTCTTGTGTATAGAGTGTAAGCAGTTACAGTGCTAAGGGTGACAGCAGGTGGAGCACAAGGCTCAGGTCTTAACAAGACACCAGATGGGTTTTGTTGGCTATGGAGGCAATGTACTTGACACTAGCAGCGCTCTACTCAAAGAAATTGGTGTTTATGATGCAATCAGAGGGGAGACATTGATCAGGGATCAACAGGCACAGGAGAGTGCAATGATATCATAGGAGAATGGCCCACACTCTAGACCTATGGCACAGTGGCTGTACAGGAAGATTAAAACCACATGTGCCCTTGGACTGGTGATGACAGGGAAGCACATGGAAGGTGCACTCTCCTGAAAATGATGCTTGGAAATAGCACATGCTGCTCAGAAATATAAAAAGGACTCTCTGCTAAACAAGCAGTGACTCAGTCGGACTCAAATCTGATAGCTGGACCGAAATGAGTCAGAATAATGCTGGATGGAGGTGTTTTGGACATGCAGGAATAGCACTCAATAGTGCATGGACCTTTACCCAATATGTAGATCCAATTGGTAATAGAGAGCACATATAAATATGGTAGACACACAGTAGTATAGCAGGTTCCCAGCTGGTGCCCACTGTGTAGTGTGTAAGCAAAAGTTGACACTCTCAGCTTGGTGCAGGGGGAGACTTCGAATATAGAGATTGGTTCACAGCAGTAAAAGTCCTGTGTGAAGTGTGATCAACTCTAAGTTCATCTAGGGGACGTTTGGGAGGCCAGAGCACTTGTGCTCTCATGTGTGAAGGGTTTCAGGTGATGCATGGAGCTACAGTTGGCAGAGGTTCAAACCCTTTGGGCTGATTAGCTTGCACTCTTTTCCCCAAGTGGCAGAGGTTCAAACCCTTTGGCTTGTGGGACAGTGTTATTGTGTTTTTGGGTTTCTCTGACTCGGCACAGGTTCAAACCCTGTGGAGTTACGATCGGTTAGGAAGCTAGAGTGCATTGGTTCAAACCCAGTGGCTCTTGTGGATTGTGTTTGGGAGCATCTCTTGGAAGAGTGCATTGTGTTTGGGTTAGTTTTGTGTGTTTTAAGGGTGAATTGTGTTGCGCTCTGCATCTGGGATGGTGCATTTGTGATATTGCCTTGAGGCCTGGTGACAAAGTTGCCACCTCTTGTAACAAAAGTCTAGAAAATCGGAGAGCACACCCATTTAAAGTGTATTTGAGGTCCTAGAGCCTGTCTTATCAATTCCACTGCTTGCTCCTATCACATTATAATCCCCCATGAACTAAAGAGTGAGTGGTTGTAGCATTGAGGGTTAGAGTGTGATTCAGAGTCTGTAGTCTCTGCTCGCATTTTGAGTCCTTTTTGGCTGCACACAGCGACTTGCCTCTTCACTGCATCGGTAGACAATGGGCATGGACCATGAGCCCAGGTCCATCACAACCATCCATTGCCCCTGTTGTTGATAAGGGCAAGATGGTGGATTATCACAATAAACTGGCCACTTTGCCTGGGTTTGAAGAAAGTGATTTTGATGTGGACAACCAATGCCATGCTCTGCAATACTGGAATGCCTTTTGAAAGGAGGGACCTGCTGTCCAACACTTAATACTAGATGGTGTCAACTCCAGTCAGGCTCAAGAAATGTCACCACTGGAACTGGTTCCAGATCTCATTTGTGTCAAGGAAGTACAAGCCCCACCTGTTGATAAGAGCAAGAGTGCATTGCCAAAGTTACATCCCAGTACTCAAAGGGAGCCTGGCCAATTGTTCACACCTGCCAACATTGTTCACAGTGGACCAGCCTATGCTATAGAACAGGTGGTGCTGAATAGCTACCTTGGTAAGGTGCTTGGACATCACACAACATTGCCTGGTGACATCGGGGGGGTGTCTTCCCCTCCATCAGACCTGCCAAGCTCGGATAGTGACAGTGATTCTTCTGGTACTTCAAATAACAATCATTCAGTGTTGAATTCACACAAATGCAGGAGCAGAAGGCATCATAGGAGTGAGAGCCCTATCAAGCCAACCCCATATGATGGTTCAGCTGACCCTGAGGCCCTCACCTTGTTCATACAAGAAGCAGATGAATATGTGCGGATAGCTTGCATTAGGGAGAAGGACTGTGTTTTTTGTGTTTCCAGGTTTCTCACTGGAGAGGCTAAATGGTTCTACATACAGAGCGTGAGCTTTAATTATGAGGACTGGACCCTCTGTCAATTCTATAATGAGCTTTTCAATTGGTGTTTCCCCAGGGATTTCTGCACTGAGATCCATAAGAAAATTCAGAAGTGTTTCCAGGGTGCATGCCATTGCCATGACTATGTGTATGAGCTCAGAGGGTACTTCACTTTGCTAGTTGACAAGATGGTGATGAGCCTCAGGGCTCTGTATGCTCCAATTTCACAGATTTATCCCTTTAGCAGACTTTCAGCAAACCAATCATTCCACACAAGCCCATATATACTTTATAGGGCTTTTCCAACGCTTTCCCAATGCCAATACCTCAGCAATACCCTGACAACTCCAATTTTGACCTAAAGCCATGGATTTAGTGCTGCTATCACCACAATAGGACCTAGAGCACATTGCTGACATCTCCGGCATTGCCGCATCAAAGCGCACAGGTGCAGCCACATGAGCGGAGCTTCTTGACATTGATCTGGTGATCATAGGGGCTTCATCACAGCAATTTGATGATTCCCACAGCATGAACACTCTTTGGCAACTTCAGAATTAATTGGTTATTGCTGTATAACCATGAGACATTGATGCACATGGTACTTTGGCAGTACTCAGCCATTTCTGACAAGTATTCTCAACTCCAACACTATGAATAAGGCATAGTCTAATACCGGAACTATGAAAATCAAAGGTGCAGACATGAATAAGACAACGCACAAGACCTGCTGTATAGTCAGAAGGTCAGAAACACATATGTTAATGCATAGCCTTCTAGATATACCACAAGGACACCATTTATTTATATCTTACTGTATAAACATGGTAATTTCATACTGTACACCAGTTACTCTCTCTATTCCATTCCTCCAAGTACACACATCGACTTGTTTACCTCAGTAACTCACCCAGCTTCAACAATACCAATAGTACACGTTTAATAGCAATTTCATTCACCACAAAGCCAAGCTTGACATAGTTAAAGCTGAGACACTTCACAACCATCCATCAACCTAAAACCTTGACTCTTGTCATTGTTTTACTTCATTACTGGCATTTGCTCAGTGTTAGTAAGTGATAACCATGCAGTACTCACCTCTTTTAGTTTTATAGGAAAGAATTAGTTTCAATTTCACAAGATCAGATTAGCTTTAACAGTTTTCATTTTCACAAGGCATTAGCGAACCCATTTGGGTGTCAAGAGCAGACAAATAGTATTGGATAGTTGTAGGGCAGCTCTATTGTGAGCATTGCAAGGATAGGTTTTGAACAGATTTAGTGTTGACAGATTGACAGATATAGGGCAGCTCTATTGTGAGCTTCACAGGAAATAGTATTGACCAGTTATAGGAATTGATTTGACAAGAGATAGGACCGGACAAAGGAAACAAAGTATAGTTTGACAGAGATTGACAGTTTATAGGAATTAGGACAAACAGAATCGTCACAGATAAAGCCAAGGAGACCAGAAATAAAGATGAGACCCACTATTGTACCACCATAGCCACAGAAACATCGACACAGACCCATACTGAGACGATTAGGAGCTCATTTAATACCAACATAATATCAACAGATGTTTTACACATCCCAGTTTCTTTCCCATCCAGTCTCCCAGTTTGATGACACACACCAGACCAGATAACAGAGACCAAAAGTGACTCAGAGTGTTGGAATCTGTAGTAACTTCTCATGAGACTAGAGAGAAGTCCCCCCAAAGACAACAAGCCAGTCAATGTAGGACAGCCTAATTCGTCCAGTACTGAATACATATAGTGTTTTGCCAGTGGAATTGACATGAGTATGGAGGTACTCAGAAAGCTTGCACACAAACAAACAACACACCTGAGGAGTGGCTTACAAACAAAACTAGTTGTTCTGTAATACTGACACAAAGCTGAGACACCACTATTTCCAATTTGGTTCTTTGCACGGCGATATTCCAGAAGTATCTGACAACTATTCACCAGTTTATGTTCAGAGATCACTAAACCATCTGACCACCTCATCAACATCCTCCGGTGAAGAAGCACCAGGTCTGATCACCACCATGACCTTTTTATGGTGTCCCCCTGCCTTCATTGGACCTCTATGAAAATCCTGGGTATTGAATGACAGTTCATTAACATTTCCTGGGGAAGTGTCATTGTGACATTGGTTTCTGGTTTTAACTATAGACTCCCATTGGGGTCCTTCCAGGTACTGATTGACTTTCTCCAGTGCCAGGTGAGACGTATGCTGTACCAATTTTTCCAGCATGTTCTTTAAATAACTAATCTCACTCTTGTCCTCAGCAATTTGATGAGACATGACATACTGAGGCACCAGGCCCATCCATTGTGGGGCCACGATATAGGTCTGTCCAACAGAGTTAGGTCCAGGACCCTTATGCATCTCATAATAATGCCGGATGCTTGCCCAGGGACTCAGTCCTGCAGGTTCCTTAGGCAGAGCATTGCCATCATGCAACCTGTACATATTTTGAGTTCCTGGCACATGAACTAATTCCCCAGACACTATCATGTCATGTTTATGGGGGCATTCATTCTGGAAATATCCTGGTTCCTCACATAAATGACAATTGCCTGCTGCACCGCTGCCATATGGTCCTCTAGTACTAGTGACTGGCACAGCCTGAGTTATCTTAGGCTGCGTCTTCAACTGTGCCAATATTCTATGCATCTCTTCATCTCTCTTACTCTGCGTTGAAGCCTGAGTCTCCAGTAATTTAACAATGAGTCTATTACTGTCGGCCATAGTTGCCAGGAAGCCTGTGACTTCATCTGGGAGCTCTGTCTTTACAGGATCCCTTTTGTAAGGTACCATGTTATGACTCGCAGAAGGACCACTTGGAGTTTCCAGGATTGCATCCAATTTAGAGCTAGGCAGTGAACCACCAAATAATTCATTATACACCACTCCTGGACCTTTCAGAACCCAAGTCCCAGCTTCAAACACATCTTCCAGGGCCCAGGGATTGCATGCATTCCTTCCAGGATTAGCCACTGTCACTGGTTGAGGTGTTAGGCTACCCAGGTGGTCATGCATACGCTTCCATAAGGTGTCTTTCTCAAATGGCAAGATAAACAGCCTGACCAGGTCCAGATTCAACATCAAATCTTCTTTTACTACTTGCTTACTCTTGGCCTGGAACTCCCTGCGATAATTCAGGAAGTCCACAGAGTCCAGGATGCCTTCTTTCTTATATTTATGGGTGACTTTCATCAAACCCTTCCTCACATCCTCATCATCCTCTGCTGCACCATCATAACTGCACAGGACCTCTTTCTTGAAGTCCTCCCAGGACTCAGTCTCATCAAACATAGGGAACACTTGCCACTGATCCTCAATATTGGTATCAGTATAGCACACTGCCCATTCTTTCTTGTCCTGGTCTGTATCCACTCCCTCATGGGTCTTAAACATGCCTTCCAGGATATGGAAGTGCTTGCGAATGGCCCTGGGATTGGAAGTTTCCAGCTTGGGGGCATCCTGAGACTGCTCCATTGGCATCTGCTTCTTATTCGCCATCTTAACTAACTGCTGTTGGGTTGAATTTGTAGAGTTCATGGGTCCTGGACTCTGTGTTGAGTCAGGTACTGGTGTAGTATTACTTCCTGGAAAGCCTGAATTAGACAGTCCTGGATCCAGGGAATCATCCAATTGCTCTCTTAAGATACTCAATTGGTCTTCCAAAATTGCACTCTGATCAGCTTCAATTTGGTTCCTTTCTGCCTGGGTTATCCGTTTCTTTTTCTGTGCGACTTTCTTTGGAGGTGGTACTAGTCCAGCAGCTACTTCCACTTCATGGTAGCACTGTCGATACTCTTTCTCCTCTGCTGCTTTCTTCTTTGCTTCTGCTCATGCTGCCTCTCTAGCTGTGGCTCGAGTTGTCAAAACACTTGCACTACTACTCTCTTTCTTCTTGTCTGAATGGCATGAACCGCCTTCCAGGATTATTGACTAAAAGTTTGAATACACTTCTTTCTAAAGAAAACTCCACCCCTCATGGTGGGCTCCAGATAAAAAGTGAATGATGGTGAGTGGGGAGTGAATCCAGGAAAGGTGAGAGCACTGCACACAAAACACCAAAACACAACACACACACCACCTGCTATGTAAGATCATGGGGCAGGTAAGTTTCCTGGTTGACAGAAATGTACCTTAGCTAGTAGCCAGGACACAAATCAAAATATGCTGGGTGGTTTATGTGAATATAACTGCTAGAATGCTTTCCAGGACACAATAGATCCAAATTCACAACCAAACTGAGCCCTGGACTCCAATTCTGAACTGTAAGACTGCCTGGTGCAGAATAACTGACACAAGTGAGCACCTGAATGCGACTTATCACTGACACAAAACTGTTCTGAACTGCTGGACAACTGTCTGACTGGTTCTTGGGCTATACTGTGCTTGCAAAATGCTCCTGGACTTAACGTTGACAGTCGCAATTACTTTCTGTGAGACTACACTTGAAGCTCTTAACCCTAATCCATACTATATTGCTTTACAGCACTTCCAGGGGCCAGGAAACTTAGTCCCCACTCTAATTACAGGCTTGTATTTATACTATTCTACCACTAAGTTATTTATATCATTGTTACCTATCCTGGACTAGTTTCCCCATGGCTAGCCAAAGTCCTCTGCATTTATGAGCTCATTCATGGCTGTCCAGGATACTCTCATATGGTTATGAGCTCATATGCAGGTCCTGGACAATCAATTGCTGATCAGGTTGCACAAGACCAGTCCTGGATGCTAAATATAGTCCTGGACCATTGTTACATTCAATTCCCTGAGCCTAGAACATTCCTGCTCAATTGTGACACCCTTGGAACAGGGCACAGGACTGGCCAGGTGTGCTTAGCATCTTTCCAGGATACTTTCTAAGTCCCAGACTCAGTTTCTTTCAAGTATAGGCCCAACTAATGCATGGATTAGCTATCCTACTGTTACAAAATGTGTTTCTAAAGTCAATTTTCTCAGGGTAACAATTCCAGGTGTATCACCAGCTATCAAAGACCTGATGCACAAGTATGTCAACTTACATTCTGAGAGTGATTGAAGTTCAGCTCACTTGATTCTTACAGATATAAATTAGACACAGTGTTTAATCCCTTGAACTCTGGTGTTCTTGTCATCGGGCTTAGTGGAAGCCCAGTGATTCATCACAAGCAGTATCTCAATAATTCCCATCATTGCTCACATCATTGTGTGAGACAAGCAAACCATATGGTTGAAGCATAGGAGAGCATAGAAACAACCCTCCTTGACTCTATGGGAAAACCATGCACCAGTAATATCTCTTGTATAAAATGAATCTCAACCTGATACATCTCCAGCATACAAAAGAAAGTTCTAAATGAGATTCAGGTAGAATTTATGCACTTTCTTAATCACCTGCCACCCCCACTAATCATACCATCTGCTTGAATATCAAATAAGATGCACTTCCAATGGTTGTCACTTATCATTCTCCCCTTCTTTTTTGCACTAGCTTTTGAAATTTAGCATCGTATATAATAGAGATCCTAGAAATCACCCCCATTGCCCCTTTGCAAGTGTTCCCTGCTTACCATGGGGTTCCTACTATGAATGCTTTTGTCTAGCATAGCCCAACACCACTAAGCCCTGAGACTATTTTTACCCTTGACAAGATAAAACAATGGCCCCAATGCTTGATATCATTCCAATATCCAAGCATTGGGATACTGAAGACATTGTTATGATTGACATGAAGGTCCCAACTCCAGAGCTGATTTCAATACCATGGCTGGATGGAACTGGGAATTACATCTATCTTAGCCATTGCTGATGATATTCTTGTTCTGTTGAGTTTTAACTGATATCATCACCTGCACTTGGTAAAGTCAGGGACAGCATACAAACATGTAGTCAACACTAGTTCATAGATAACCCATTTTGACCTGTTTCTCAGTCTCGATGTGAGAAAGGATTATGGATTGGAGGCAGAATTACCAGGATACAATAGGGTGAGAGACAGGGTTCTGCCATTGAAGGAATTGGCATGACCCATTATCAAGGGTGTTAGAATATTGGCCCATTGAAGAGGCTAGTTGCTGCACACAGTCAAAAGGGGGCACAAAATGCGAGCAGAGACTACCAACTCTGAATCACACTCCAACCCTCAATGCTACAACCACACACTCTTTAGCCTGTGGGGGATTTTAATGCAATAGAAGCAAGCAGTGGAATTGATAAGACAAGTTCTAAGACCTTGGATATGCTGCAAATGGATGCACTCCTCAATTTTCTAGACTTTTGTTACAGGAGGTGGCGACTTGGTCACTGGGCCTCAAGGCAATATCACAAATGCACTGTCCCAGATGCAGAGCACAACACAATTTGCCCTCAAAACACACAAATCTAACCCAAACACAATGCACTCTTCCAATAGATGCTCCCAAATACAATCCGCAAGAGCCACTGGGTTCAAACCAATGCACTCTAGCTTCCTAACCAATCAAAACTCCACAGGGTTTGAACCTATGCAAGTCAGAGAAACCCAAAACACAATAACACTGTTCCACAAGCCAAAGGGTTTGAACCTCTGCCAACTGTAGCTTCGCACATCAGACAAAACCCTTCACACATGAGAGTGCACACACTCTGACCTCCCAAATGTCCCCTAGATGAACTTAGAGTCAATCACACTTCACACAGATGCTTTACTGCTGTGAACCAATCTCTATATTCGAAGTCTCCCCCTGAACCAAGCTGAGTGTCAACTTTTGCTTACACACTACACAGAGGGTGCTGGCTGGAAACTTCCTTTACTACTGGGTATCTACTGTATTTATATGCACTCTCCATTACAAATTGCATCCCCTTATCCAGTAAAGGTCCTAGCATTGCCATGCACAATGCTGGCCCATCCGGTCTCCTCTCATATGGCATCATTATGATGTCAGCCACCTGTTATCAGGGCATCATCTGATATGACTTGTTATCAACCCAACAGCACATACTCAGTACATCATCAAGGTACATGCACTACCTCTGGGCCTCATCTTTGGAAGAATGTGTGCTCCACATGCTCTCTGTCTATTCTTGGCTCCTGACCTAGCCATGGGCCCACATGGGATATAATCATTTCAATTATTATTATTTTAGGGTGTCCCACCTTGGCCTCCTTCCTCTGGTCACATGCTTACACTGCCACCTTCTCCATGATTGAGAGCACATGCGTACTCTCCTTACAGCAGTGTGCTCTTGTATCCCTGTCAATCTCTGGTGCCTCACTGCTCAGCCGCCATGATTTCCCACTCTAGTTCCTAGCATGTGACCATGCATCTAGTGTTGAGCGCATCAATTCTGTGGTGAGTCTGACCCATCTAGTATCATTCTCGACCCAAATCCTGCACTCCACCTGTCATCACTTTAGGCCACATTCTGCCTACACTCCCAGCACAGGAGCACACTCTCTAGGCCCAGTTTCACAGTCCTGGCCCATGGATCCAGTGGCACACCATGAAAATTGCCATTTTACATGTCTACAACAACAGGGGGCATGTCACCATAACACACGAGTTCTTGAAAAAATTAAATGACCCTCTTGAGATTATACCTAAATGTATCATAAATAGAAAAGTGATTCATATCAAAACTCTTTTGTCACTTACATTAGTAAATTTGAGGCTAAAAATTCACCAAGAATGGCTTCATCATGCCAAAAAAGCTAGTACAGCCAAGTTCACAGTTTACATAACCCACAGATGAGAATAATTCAAGTCAAAACAAAGTCAAAATCTCTACTGCCATGATCTTCCTGCAGGTATAGTCCTTAAGAATCTCATTTCATACTGTCTATCATAATGCTAAATTATTTATTAGGTTTGCACTCATGACATTAAAAGTCTCTCCTCACCCATTTGACTGAAGACCATGTGGTATGTCCAAGATGTGGACAAGCCATTGGTCTAGGTCCAGCCAGTCTTATAAAATTATGTGACCACCATATGACCCTCCAAAAGCTTCTCAAGCGCAGTTTACTGGCCCCAAAAAAGTACAATCAAGTTTAAAAGGTTATCTACAACTGAAAGCAATCTAATCCATGGCTTGTACTTGAATCTGTTGCCAATATTGGAGGACCCACTGCTCATCTGACTCAATCTGTTCCCTCTGCACCAGAATTTGTCAGATCTTTACCAAAAATAATGACTCGAGGTGCTTATGCACCCCACCCACTGCTTTGATGCAATGATAATGATCTCACCATATTTGATGTGGCTCCCTTGCGTCAACTTGCCACGTGATAGTAGGTAAGTTCAAGTGATATGCACGAAATTATTTAATCAACCCGCTGTCTTTTTTAGAAAAAATTTGCATCCCCTTGGTCTATGCTTTTTACGGCCACTGGCTCCATTTTGGGTTTGCTACACCACAGACACCTTAAAATCAGCTTAAAATTAGATTGGAATCAGCGCTGCAATTTATACAATCCGAAAACAAGCCAAAGACAGGCATCGAATTGATTCCAATTGAATTACAACCGACAAAAAACCGGATACCAGAATTAGGAATGTCACAATTAGTTACATTCAATTCAAATTCAATTATCATTTCCCAAAACTTTTCCTGATGGAAATGCAAAACGTCCGACAAGGTCACGGGAGGGAGTTTTACGTTTATGGCTGGATGGAAGACATCCAACAATGACAGATATCATCTTGCGCTAAACCTCCATACAGATATCATTTTTGCTTCGTTTGACCATAGTCACTCTTGCCTCGACTTATAGCTACACTTGGGCAGTCTAACACACCTAATCTGCTGTGCCAACATGTCTGCCTTGTATATCTTGGTTGGAGTTCCCCTGACTGCGGTCTTTCTCAAGATCGCCTACAAGGCTTTGGGCGCTATATTCTCAATAAGCTCCAGCAGCTCTCAAGAGGATGACATCCTTCCCATCCACCAGCCACGGGCACATCAAGGGGAACCCCAGCCATTCCTTCATCCACCGCCTCCATCACAAAATTATCTTTCATCACCTTATACCCCTTCAATCTACCTCCCAAGGCAACATCAACCGGTATCTCAACCACCTCCTCCACCACGTCCATCACAAATTTATCGATCATCACTAGAGACACTTCCATTACCACACAGACGACCGGAATATGAGGTATCGCTGCTTCCCTCGCAGTACTTCTTAATTCTTGAAATATTTTTTAAAAATAGGACAACAGCCAGCAAGGCCAGCTGGTTGATGCCTCCATCGGCCTTCGTGCACGCGCCAACAAAGAAGGGGATAAAATGGCAAGATGTTTCAATGAAAGTCGCGAAGCCTATAGTCGTGGGGATCGTGCTGCAGCCAAAGACCTGTCAAACCAAGGGAAAAATCATAAACGCAATATGGAACAGCTAAACAAGGAAGCGAGCAAACAAATTTATCTTGGTCAGTACTATAATACATCCCCTTTATACTTTATACAAATGTTCATTTTCTGGGTAGAAAATAACCGTGTAAGCTGCTTGCATGTCACCTTCGCCTAGGATACTGATTCTGCTGTCCAGGACAGAACACCTGGAGAGATTGACCTGCACGGACTTTATGTCAAAGAAGCTATTGCATTTACAGATAGGGCCCTCATAGAGGCGAGGCAACGAGGCGACTCGGAAATTAGACTCATTGTCGGTAAGCGCAGGCTACGCAAAGAATCTCATTGAATCTTATTCTTGTATTTTAGGTAAAGGGTCACACTCTGAGGGTGGGGAGGCAAGATTACGACCAGCTATCAAGGAGCTGATGCACAAGTACGTCAACTTACGTTCTGAGAGTGATTGAAGTTCAGCTCACTTGATTCTTACAGATATAAGTTAGACGCAATGTTTGATCCCTCGAACTCCGGCGTTCTTGTCGTTGGGCTTAATAGACGCCCACCGATCCGTCACAAGCAGCGTCTTGATGATTCCCATCGTCGCTCCCGTCGCCGTGGGGGACGAGCAAGCCATGTTGGAGTATATAAACAATCCTCCTTGACTCTACAAGAAAACCATGTACCAGTAATATCTCTTGTATGAAATGTGATTCGACGTGATATATCTCCAGCATGTAACAGGCAAGGAATGTCCTGATCGAGATTCATGTAGAATTTGTGTACGCTTTTTTTATCACCTGTCGTCCCACTAATCGTACGCACGCAGGCGCGCCCCCATCTGCTGAGATACCAGATAAGCCGCGCTTCCAATAGCTGTCGCTTATCATTCCCCTCTCTTTTTCGGCAGTAGCTTTCTAAATTTAGCAGCATATATAATAGAGATCCTAGAGGTCGGCCCCGTCACCCGTTTGCGGGTGTTTCCTGCTTACCACGGAGTTCTAGCATAGCGTAACTCAACACTGTTAAGTCCTGCGACTTTTTCTTTTACCTTTTACGAGATAAAACGATGACTCTAATGCTTGATATCATTCCGATGTCCAAGCATTGGTATACTGTAGACGTTACGATTGGCATGAAAGTCCCGACTCCGAAGCTAATTTCGATCCTCTGGTAAGTGCCAAGTGGATACCGGATGAGAGGAATGGGTCCTATAAAAGCTGGAGCACTCAAGTGTTAGATCGACCTGCCTAGTAATTTTGTTTGAAAAATCGACCCACCTCCGGCATCCCCAGCGATTCGAAAGTGGGGACCAGCATATTCTGATGCATGGTAGCTGAGTCACCCGTGGACATGGGCTTTCCTTCAAACTTCGCTTCTGGGCCCAACAGCTGCACCAGACCCGGAGTTCGCTGGAGATCTGCAATGTAGTAATCCTGCTGGACCTCTGAAAGCGATTTTCCGTTGCACCCTGCACAGTGTTGTGCCTTCTTACGCTTGTTCTCCTCCTCAGCCAGAACAATGCCCACGCTGGTAACTCCATTGTGAAGAGGAATCAACCAAGCCCGGCCTGTTTCATCTAGGATCGGAGTCAAAATCAAAATTAAAATCAAAGTCGTAAAGGAAGTGAGAGGATCGTTACTCACCAGTCAAAGCCTCAAACCACGGCGCATTCTCCCGCTTCGTCCCAGGTGCATACCGTCCGGCATCTGTCCAATATCCCAATACCGCAACATTCTTAAGGGACTTGTCGAAAGTCCTATTCTTCAGGTACCTCGTGGACATTATTCCGTTCCTACCTGAGGCGTCGATGAGCCAATTGAAGGATACACTTCCCTTCGTCCTGTCGGCTTTGGTCCAAGTTAGTGCGGTGGGGCGAGTCGGCTCGCCAGGAGAGAGAAATGAATTTTCTCGACCCGCACGCCCTCGAATACATGAACGCCCAGTTCCGCCGCATGTCGAAGGAGGAGATCGTCAAATTTCCATTGCACCTGTGTAGTTTTCGATACATCGTTATTCTTTGAGGGAGAATAAAGCTTACCACGTTCCAGGCTGCGTTATCTGGGCTGTCATTGGTGAAATCGGTATATAAGTGGTAGCATATTGGCGAATCTTCGCACCACCGAGTATAAGACAGCCACATCCTTCGCATTTGTCCTGATTGAGTTTGAGCGCAGAGCCAGGCTTATCAATATTTAGATGCTCGTCGAGAACTCAAGAAGAGGAATGCACCTTTGGAAAGAAGCCATAATTTTTCATCTTCTCCTTAAAGTCAATAAATCTGAGGAACGAACGGCATGATGGAGCATGCTCTCTCCTATGTGATAGCGGGGGAAGATATCTTTCTCAAGGAGGATAACTTCGAGGCCCTCTGAAATGGTTCTGTGAGTATGCCTCGATAACCGAGTAAACCGCTCGCCTCTCGCGAGAACGGAGGCAGCATAAGACCCCGCAAGTCCTCCACCAACCACAAGAATGCCCATCGACAAAGGCTACGAAAGATACATAGTAGTTGCACGGAACGTAGTTCGGAGTGCACTCACCACCTGGGCTTCTATGGTGAAACGCAACAATACCACCTGCTGTTCTTCGGTGTTTCTTAAGTGAAAGGATAATTCCCAAACGGCGTTGTTGTTTTTTGGAGGAAGTAAGGACTACACGATCTCCGCGTCTGTCAACTTATTAGGATAGATACTTATGCCTCAGTCTCACAATCGGTGTTGTTTCGAAATGCTGTGGCATGGGCAGTCTACATGGCTGTAGTTGACCAGAATTATGACAAGTCCAACGACGTGGATAATGGACAATCGTGACTTTTTTTGCTCAATATAACATACAGAAGTTCGGACGTCGGCTGTGTATCGCAATTATGGCGGATGAACATCATTATCAGCGTCTATAGAAAGGGGCACGCACACAGAAATGTATGTGTTAGAGAGCTACAATCTCCTCCAAACCTCGAAGCTGAGTCAGGCACTGCAAACTACGCAACAAACTTGCGATAATATGTTTTAAAAGTGCAGACGGTATAGCTGGAACTGCATTACTTCAGCTCCACCAAAGCCATATTAGACAGGACTCACAGTTTCAAGGAGTACATAACATCGTGGAACATACATAAATATCATATTCAGTGTTATCAAGTTCATATCCTAGGACAGATTCGAGCTGGCTGACTGGTTTCTTCAGGTCCTCCGGGGCTTCGATGAACTCACCATGTAAGAGAAGAACGAGTTTTCGGAGAAGCTGATGGGGACGCAGTTCTAGTAGAATCAAAGATCTAGTCAAGTCGGTATCGGTAATGGTCTGACACGACAAGAAGTTTGTGATGATTTTTATCGAGTGCTTCAAGATGAGTATCATGCCTGACGGTGAGAGTCTGTCTTAAGCCACACTAACACGGACCGAGCATTACTGGTGAATCGCAGTGAGACGTGAAGAATGCATTAAGAAAACGAGACAGTGTCGTATCTTCTGCAAGCAAGCTGTCGCCAAGGACTCCGAAAAGCGACATTCCGGCCACGGGCTACCGCTTGTAATCTTTAGTCAGAAAAGGGGGACAAAAGTCAGCTGCAGCGCTTGGTTTCTTCTCCGTATGACACGATTGTCCCTGAATGCTACCATTACTGTCTGAAATAGGGAACAACGTCGATTGGAGGCAGTTTGGTTTTGTGTTGGAAACGATGCTATGGCATTGGCAAGGAACGATGCTAACATGAATTTGGAATAGTAGACATGCACACTGATCGACTCGGATTGCTATCTCAGAGTGCAGACCATGTCGATGAGGTGCTGATGAGATAAACGGCACTCAACGAATCGTCCAGCTGGATATTGGAAGGATGCATGCGTGACCAGGGTCTTGAACTCAGTGACCTTCGACAGTTCAGGGTTAAACGGCATGCGAAATAGATGATATACCTGCAGAAGGAGGAAATAAGCTGTCTGGTACCATAAAGAAGGCAGACGTGTTTTCACCTTGGTACAAACTGCGACTCGCTCTCCTCCATCATGTTGCTTATTACCCAAATTCTTGGAGTCGTTGGATACATATACGAAGTATTCGAACCTCATGACTGTTTCCTCAAACTGATGGACAAGGCATTGAATGGTCGTTTAGATGCACTGATCATATCAATAAGTATTCAGAAAGATGAGGATGGCGCATGTACCTGATAGCCATTTCATTTTTCCCCCTTCTCTATGTCAATTCTCGTCTCACAGACGCGAATACAACCGCAAGTTTTCTCCCAGATTATCCCTGCCCAATCTTGTCACGTTGACGAGATGTTCTTGCAATTGGGTACGGAAGCCGTTGAAGATACGATAGGGTGTCATTGTTGGAGGTGAACTGAGCAATCTTTTC
Organism: Armillaria sp. CMW 4456; assembly: GCA_028551335.1. Lineage (NCBI taxonomy): Eukaryota > Fungi > Basidiomycota > Agaricomycetes > Agaricales > Physalacriaceae > Armillaria > Armillaria sp. CMW 4456. The sequence continues at coordinate 44,102 of JANDKJ010000435.1, forward strand.
ATCAAAAATCAACACAAAAGTAGCGAAAGAGTTTTGAAGTGGCGAGACTTTTGTGCAGCCGGAGTTTCGGAGACAGAAATGTGTTTTCCGGGCCGATCCACTTCGATATTTTGCTGTGCTACAGTGTTCAGGCTCATTGCCACTCCATTCTTTAGGTCTTTTTTCGTCCTGAACACTAATCATAGGTTGTCACGGAAGGAAAAACATGGTGCCGTCCCATTCTCTTACTTAAAGGTCACATCCAAAAAGGAGCAAGCGAAGGGTCCAGATACAGAGCAAGCTGAGCAATTCTTGGATCTTTCGTCTTTGCGCATTAAAATGTGATATGCCAAAGCAGGACTTAAAGGAACCAATTTACCGTCGTCGACATCGAAATTGTCATAAATATCTCTATCCTTGACTCTAAGCTAGTAGTAGCCCCGTGTTTTCAAGCATTTCCCAGGAATCTAATCTTAGGCTGTTCTACATCAAAGGTGCTTTATTTTATCGTGATCCTTGGTAGTAATTACGCTCACAATTTCATTTCGGATCCATCCATACGTTAGGATTCCCTAGTTCGAATCTCTTTCGCAATACCTAGTGACTGGCGACAGTCTTTCAGGCGCTGAAAGTGCATACCTTCTTCAAGTTCATCATCGAAGAAGGCGACTACTCCAAACTTCTCAGTCAATTGTATGATCATACTCGCTGCGTGGATATTCAGCGCCTTGTACGTGACTTCTGCAAGCATTACATCCACTGAATGTGACGAGGACGGTGTACCACATGTGTTTGGACTTGGGTTATTCTCATTGGACAGCGCTCATGGCCAGTCTGTTGTACTAGTATCGATTTCTACGTGCTTGCTCGTCTTACCAAGGGTAACATCACCAAGGCGTAGAAGCATTCGACTTCTAGACTTCTAGAGGCTGAGACAGCTGACCGCGAGTCTAGAGCATGAAGCGTACTTTTTGCAAACCTGAACCAGTGAAGTCCATGGACTTCTCCAAGTCCCCGTTACATGCATGCAGACTCTGCGTCATTGCGATGTCCCCGCTCACTTTCGGGCGCTCTTCACCGCCAGATCGTTCTACGCTCCGCCGTTCTTGACGCAGAGAAGTTTGATACCATACTATGCACCGTACGTAGAATTCAAGAATATCGTTCTCATGACTTGTTGTGTGGATACCACGTCGATGACCTGGACTTAGATGCAAACCCTTCCCACCTTCTTCGTATCTGAATGCAGGGGGATCATCGGTGTGAAGCTACCACCGGTTTTCTTCAAGTCATTATGGGACTCGGGACGTCTCGCCCTCAATGTCACTCTGCCACAGGATGGGCAAACCAGGGCACTGAAAAAACAAAAAGTCTAGAAATCAGCACCACGAACTTATATCTTGATTTAGTGTTGCCATCGTTTCTCACAAATCTTTGTAAGCAGATGGACGGTGGAGCCACTGCTTCTAACAGGATGATCGGACAAGCTGCGCCGATACGGTCCCAGATTTAATATATACGACGTCGTACTAGACCCGACCACGCTAGTCATCGATGTACGCCCAGGAGTGAATAGCCCCATGAAATTCGAACTTGCAGCTTCACAGGAAACGGCCCACTTATATGCAGGTCTGCATCCTCGTTCTCATCTCATCCTTCTGCTGCCCGCTTCAATATCGATTTGTCTTGAAACTAGCTGTCTGTTAACTGCTCATAATCGTAGGACTGCCTTCTTCCTGGAACGATACCCGCTCATCTCTTTACGGTCGTCACAGAATTCCTCAACGTTCATACGTTGGACTACTTTTTGCGTCAATTTGAAATTTACATTGAGTAACCATCTGCCTATTCTTTTCCCTGAGCGCTATCCGAGTCTGCGTATTCTTGGTTATCATTTGCACCGTTTACCCTCCATTTCTGAAGAGGTTTCTTTGGGGATATCACGTATTTATTGCCGCACGGCAGCCGAGATCGTGGCAGGCGTGTGCGACTTATGTTGTAAAATTCAGTTTTCGACGAGTTCTGATTGTAGGTGACGCCCTCACTGATACTCTTGTCACTCATAGATCTTGCACCGTGCCATTTTGCTCTTTAATCGCTATTTTGAGCGCACTGCATTCATTCTTCCCATAATAAATATCAGAAAATCAGTACGTCGTCGGATATTCTACTGATGTCTTTACAGCCTGACATCTATTCGTAGCCCAATCATGTCTTTCGGTGCCGTTATTAGAGGTATCTCCTTCATCATCCAAACTATCAAATTTGTCAGTACAGTGCGCGACCTCTTCGCCGACGACGCCGGAAAGTACATCGTTCTTCTTTCTGATTTCGAGCACGTCATCAGAGCTCAGAACGCCAAGTTCTTCACGACAATAACGGTGTCGGAGCTTGAGGGTGTTCGGAATAATTTCTACGACGCGATATTGCCTAGCGTCATCAGCTACAACAACATCACGAGTGCAGATGTTCAACCCAACGGCGCTCTGGGCCAACTCTTCACTCTGCTCGAGAGGCACATTGATATCGTCAAGCGTAGATTGGATTCCTTGGTCGGGGTATTCCATGCGCACGCAAAAGACCTTGAAATCGACGACTTGGTGTACAGCCAATTCCTTCTCATTCGCCTCTATGGGCTCTTATTGCACATGCACTCTACCTACGCCACTCTCCATCGTATTCAAATCGGTGCAAGCTCCCTTGACGATCCCCGTCTGAGCTACGACACCAGAACTGTTATTCATTACATCAACTCCATCCAGAGCGCGCTGCCATGGCTGAACGACTATACATGGCAGCGACGTCGCGATATGGTTGGTCCATTAAAAAAGGAGTACAACCCCGGAGGTCTTATAACGCCTCCAACTACTAGATGGGTATTTACGGACAATTACTCGAGTCTACCTTCGACGGACCCCGCGTATAGCCTCCTCGTTCTACCTCGCTCTTACTCGGAGAGGACTCAGGCCGAGGGCGAAGCTACGAGGAACCGCCACATCACCAAAGCCAGAGATAGGTATCAAACGGTTGTAACCGGTTCCGTACAGCAGCTCATGAAGGATCTCGAATCCTTACTTACCGACATGCAGACCAGGTTGCGGAAGCAAGATAGTGTCGTTGTGTGCCCCCCGGGCGGACCCGGAGAACCTGGTAGCAGTATTACTATGGTCGATGACTTGGCTATTGAAAGCGGAGTCGCGGAGGCGGAAAGACAGGGAGCCTTGGAGGCATCTGGTGACTATGTGATGACCAAGTATATTCCATTATCAACAGCTGCGTAGAGGCATGGACGCTAGCAACGGTACATATATATTTCCCTTTGTTGGACTTCTTGATACGAACGTTTACCTATAACCCCCCCCCCCCCCTAGCTACATGTCGCCTCTAGTTTCATTCTTTCTCTTTTCTGCATTCTGAAGCATAACGACGTAGTAAATCATCTCTGCTATGGAAATTAGCTTCGTTCTATGGATCTCAAGCAGCGCTTTGTGTAAGTACATTCAAAGGAAGAATTCTAGCTGAGAGGTGGACTAAGAGATGACGCTGCGACTCTTGCTTACACCTCTAATGTACATAAAGCAGACGGAAAGAAGTGATTATACCTCTTCCCTGCGTAGCATATGAGGCTAAGAGCATGCTTGTTGGAACTTTCACTTCAATTAATCTCGCACCATGGCAGCTCCTAGCTGGAGTCGTTTTCCCGAATTACTTCTTGACGATTTCTTGAGACTAGAGCAATCTTTGATGAGTAGTATGTAGAATCCGTTCGTCATTATCTTTTAGGCGCCCTTGTGCGAGCGTGTGGATCGATGATAGAGAATTTCATTTAAGGATGTACATGTCGTGTCATGGAATAGCGGCGAGAACAACACGAAGGAAAGAGATCTTTTCCATGCTACATAGTTGAAAGTAGGAAAAATCTGAATATGATGTGAGTGAAGCGAAGTAAGGTTTCGTTGTAAACAAATTCAGGACACGTTCTTCGACAGAAACCAGACATACTCGCGCAGTAAATGTTGTTATTATTTCAATGAGCGTTGCCAACGGAAGCTCCGGCCGCCCAGGAAACGCCATCATTCACCATCTCCAGGACAGAATCATTGGAAGCTTGGTAGTAAAGCCTGAGATTCTTCCCATTACTCCAATGGGCTGCAGCAAACTGAGTGCCAGGCTTGAGACCTCCGACAACCTTGTTGACGGGACCCCAGGACCCGATGTTCTTCGTCCCAACAATCTCGTTTTCCAAGTTGCGCCAGTACACTTGCAGTTCAGGGCCCCCGTCACTTGTAGTGTAGCCAAGGGCACTGATAGGGACACATCCTGGAGCTTTCCCACAATTCAATTCACCTGCAACTTGGTTAAGCAAGCAAAACAAAGGTTATGATGCCGACCACTGACCTGGGAACCACCCACTTTGCCCGCTGCTGTCGTCTAAGCAGTGCTCTTTGATGGAAAGGTCATCGGTCTGATAGTAGACACGTAGCTGGAGACCTTTCCACGAGTAGGCCACCGCTGCGATGCTTGAACCACTGAGAGCGACTGGAAGAACCGCCCCCCTGAACCAATAGCCGTCGTTGCAAAGTTCCTTGATGGCACTAGAACCCAATTCTGATTTCGGTTGATTAGATCGTGAGGAGTTGACGTTCAGCGACCTTCCTTACCTTGACAGTACACGCGGATATGGACACCTCCCTGGTTGTCGCCATACTGGATAGCTGCAATCGACGTATTGGTGGCTGCTTGGATCTTCATGCCTCCCAGCTCGCCTAGGAACCATCTTCCTTTATCGGCTGAGTAGCAGTATTCCTGAAGGATGTACTGCTCGTCGAGATAGTAGACGCGAACCTGTTCATGACTATATTAGCGCATCTGTGTGCTATGTAGAGAATATTAGTATACTAACCTCTTTTCCGCCATTGAAGTTGATAGCAGCCAACGGCGTAAACAGCACGGCGTTGAAAATGGGACCCTTGCTGGGTCCGCCGCCCCACAATCCGTCCAGATGTTCACTCTGAAGTACACCACCGCCGGGCTGCTGGTAGAACACATGAATGTGCCACAACCTCGGGGTAGTGACGGCGACAGCGCTCCAGGGAACGATATTCTGCAAACCGTTAATGGTAATCGGGTAATTCCACCAACCGCTAGTCTTGCATTCAAGCGCAGTAGACCAGAACCACCAGTCGGTCTTGAAACTCCACAACTTCCTATCCTCAATGACCTTGCGCCTCTCGTTCTTGAATGTGAAGAGCCTCGCCAGTGTTTGGTGGGCATTCGCGGAATCCAGCGTAGGAGCGAATGTCCACGCTTGGTAATTGGGTGGTGATGGTGCCTGCTTGGTCTGATATGCCTTGTAGATCTCGTCTGCAGAGGCCTGCACGGAATCTACGCAGCGTGTCTTGTTGTCCTCGTTGACGGAATCGAGTGCGCGTTTATCGCCGTACAACGTCCAAGACTGACCTGCTGGATTTTTCGCATTTATGCCAATGGCGTTGTCCTCGTCGTGCATAAACTACGCGTAAACCATCAGAGTCAATTCAGGTTTTGCAAAGGCAGTCGACAAACCTTAGCACAGGCATCAGCTGTAATATCTGCACCATGATGAAGAAGTCGACGTGGAGTACGGATGTGCCCAGCAGAGAACGAATCCTCCAGGAAATGATCAGCGAACGCGTTCATCGCATACGCACCATCCAAGTCTCCGCTGATCGCCTTCTGAATTGCGGTCGCATGCCCAGCGTTGTACGCAGTGCGTGCATCCGCTCCAAAGTGGTCCCAGTTGATTCGGGCGAGGCCAAGGTATCCGGGTATGTCTGACCTGCCAAAAGTGATCAGTTCCAACTTTGTGCTCACGTCGGGGAGCTGAGCGTAGACAACAGATGGGTCCTGATGGTTTGCAAGAGCGGTGTTAACTGCATCAACCTCTGCCTGCAGCACGTCAAGGATATCCATCGCTTCCTTTGGCAGCCGGGAGCCGCCATCAGCAAGGGTGTTGTACGCTCGTACGAAGCGCGCAGATAGGTCCTGGTCATTTTCGCCATCGCTGATAGGGTCGTAGGTCCCATAAAAGTCCCCAGCAAGGCCGTTGATCTGACCATAGGTCAGACTAAGCTGGTCTTTGAGTCGGAACTTGTAGTCAGAAGCGGCAACCTTCGTGCCATCCGCGAGTGTCAGAGTGATCGCGTCGCCGATGAAGCAGTGTTCTGCATATTCAAAGCCTTGAAAGTGTGTTAGCGACCATTCGACCAGTGGAAGAAAGCGCTCACCAAGCTTGCCCTTTTTGGGTGCTTTGTTCCGGTCCGCGACTGGAACTACTGTACGACCGAAGACAAGGTCCTTCGAGTCGATGTTTTCGGCGACAGCGCGAGTATCGGGTACAGAGGGGTCTGAAGACATGGTAATCGATTCTGAGATATGAGTGCTTGTTAGGTAGCAGATGCAAGTCTTGCAAGCGTGGAGGAACAAGTCGGTCAGGAAGCACTTTTAAGTACACGAGGTCCAGCAGAAGGCAAGTGCAGAAATTTACAAACATGTAAATTCTGTATTTTTGTTTCGCGACCAGAGTCAGATGTTTGCCTGGTAGTAAGATGCACCCCCTCGTGGTTAAAGTCGCAACTATGTAGACGCCTGTCCATGTGACAGCGTGGAACATTCATGTCGGGTTCTTCACAATGAGAACTATATCCAGACAGCAGGAGTGACTAGGTGTAACATTCGTGTATGGCATCCAGAAAGCAAAGACTAAGCTACTGATCGATCATTGATCGCACGAGTCTCAGCCTCGCAGAAGCACTGTGTGCATGTACAGTACTGAAAGACGAAAAGTCGAAGTGTTGTGTCTTTTTTTAGCTTCTTGTGATAAACATGAGCTTGCAAAGGAAGGTTGGCAATGGGAGGAAATTTCGTCCTCTTGAAGAGTAAAGGCCCTGAAGACGGCCTCCGCACAACAAAAGAGGTTATTCTTCAGCTGAAAGAAAGGAGCTGGGTTTCCATACGGAAGCTAGGTGGAACGAAAAATTCACCGAGTTATCAGTACCCTGTTTTTGCAGCATACAATGAGAACATACCTTCTCCGGCCTTAGAAGGAGCCGGCATTACAGATGGACAAAATGAGCTTTACACGTTGGTGGTCATAGCCTAGTCTCTCCCCAACGTCAGAGGCTAAGAGTGTGGCATTTGGTTCTTATGTACAAATTTTCTCGTGTGAGATCCGACTGGCCTGTGGGCATGAACCATCGCCAGCCATCGATATGTATCGAAGTAAGGTATATTAGATGGAAGCATGTGGCCAATGCATTTATCGGTGTGCTGAACATTTACGTTAATGTCGGCGTAGGCAAGGAGCGGGGGTGACAGGTTGAATGGAATGTGAAGACATTGAATGAAGCCTCTTCGAGAGCTCTGTCAAGAAACTGGGACGCGTGACGGCACGGTGCCCGTCAACGATCGTTGATTTGGCACTATAAACTGCAGCTGAAGGCAAATTCGATATTAGTGGAATAAGGATCATGGACATACCAAAGAGTCTTAAGGTCAACTAGGTCGCTTGCAGAGTATTGACTATCCCGAATGCAATGCATCTCAGAATCCAAGAGGACCTAGAGTTACGGAAATATCCCTCTCTTCTCCTGCGTGCACGTTGCTGAAACTGGTACTCTGTTTTACCTCCCCGTCCCCATCTTTGTGGCTCCGTCTGGAACCAACACGTTGACATGTAAAATGACTCCCGTTGGGGTCGAGATGCCGTCCCACGAAGAATTTTTGTATCCAGAAAGTGGGTATAACATTGACGAAGGAAGAATACTTTGTCAGGTGTCGCAAGGAATACCGGAAATTAACCTCGCCTGAGTCTATGCAGAGTCCTCGACGTTGAATTAAGCGTCGATAGTGCTGAGGAACGTTCCTTCGCCAATACGTAACTTCTGTTGCTCATGTCAATGAAGCTTTCGATGTTGCTCAGCTGCAGCCAAAACTAGAAGGCCAGTATGACCTGCAGATAAAAGCCAACCTATCCAAGAGTGATAGAGCCAGCACGCAGTGAGATTCGGAGTAAGCATGGTAAACATCCTCCTAGCTGATTCATCGTTGACCTTTCAATGGGTCTCCATCCAATATAGTAGCATAGATTCACGTCGTAGCCCCGAAGTATCGAATCATGAACACGTTTGTGCTATTGTGTTGAAGAACGCGATATCATACCATCATTGACGTTAGAGTGCGGCCCTGGTCAAATGGAACATAGTGGAATCGTTGTTGGTCATCGCGGGTCAACTTGTCGAATGAGTAGATGACATTTATCTGCCAAGGGTGATTGATATTTGACCGACTTTGCCGTTGCCCATGCTGTAAGAGATGGACAATGAGATATGGACACGTACATAATGAGGCGCTCACCTTCCATGTTCTCGTTTGATGATTTGATGTTGTACCGCCTTGTCCCTGTTGCGGTAACCAGCATAATTGAAAATGCAGAAAAGGATGACTACCGAATTTTCCGTCGCGTTGGTTAGATTTACACCCCATTCTACCGTACGCCTGACCTAGAAGTGTGGATGAAGTTGGTGCTGTGGAGAGACTTCGTTTCGCGATTTATACTGTTAGTTGTACATGTTGTTGAACGCGTAGAATAAGGCAATCCGTTGGTCATGGATCTGCATACGCGGCAGTCAAGCGGCAGTTCAAAGAAGAAAAAGGTCGAAAATATCGGACCGGCTCTCCAGGCACCAATGTCCAAATTTGGACATGAACACCCATTAACAGTAGTCTTTCCTTTACTACCTTCGAACAATCGATGCATCATCGGCCTGTACCTTGGACATGACCTACATCTACAAATCTCTTTTGGTCTTTGCTGCATTTACCATGAGACCCAATTGTCAAAGAGAGTAATGAGTCAATCTAAGGCTTTTTACAGCCAATAGCTCAATTTTGGGTTTGCCATGCCATGGACACCTTAAAATCAACTTAAAATTGGATTGGAATCGGCATTGCAATTTATGCAATCTGAAAACAAGCCAAAGACAGTCATCAAATTGATTCCAACTGAATCATAACCAGCAAAAAACTGGATACCAGAATTAGGAATGTCACAATTAGTTATATTCAATTATCATTTCCCATAACTTTTCCTGATAGAAATGCAAAACATCTGACAAGGTCATGGGTGGGAGTTTTACATTTATGGCTGGATGGAAGACCCCAAACAATGACACATATCATCTTGCACTAAACCTCCATACAGATATTATCTTTGCTTCATCTGACCATAGTCACTCTTACCTTGACTTATAGCTACACTTGTGCAGTCTAACACACCTAATCCGCTGCGCCAGCATGTCTGCCTTGTATATCTTGATTGGATTTCTCCTGGCTTGGGTCTTTCTCGAGATCGCCTGCAAGGTTTTGGGCGCTATATTCTCAAGAACGTCCAGCAGCTCTCAACGGAATATTCTTCCTGTCCACCAGCCACGGGCACGTCAAGGGGAATCTCAGCCATTCCTTCATCCACAACGTCCATCACAAAGTTATCTTTCATCACCTTATACTCCTTCAGTCTACCACCCAAAGCAACATCAACCGGTACCTCAGCCACCTCCTTCTCCACCACGTCTATCTCAAAGTTATCCTTCATCAGCTTATACTCCTTCAGTCTACCAGCCAAAGCAACATCAACCGGTATCTCAGCCACCTCCTTCTCTACCACGTCCATCACTAGAGACACCCCCGTCACCATGCGGACGACCGGAATACGAGGTACCGCTGCTTCTCTCACAGCACTCAATTCTTGAAATGATTTTAAAAAATAGGATAACAGCCAGCAAGACCAGCTGATTGATGCCTCCGTCACCCTTCGTGCACGTGCCAACAAGGAAGGAGATGAAATGGCAAGGTGCTTCAATGAAAGTCACGAAGCCTATAGTCGCGGGGATCGTGCTGCAGCCAAGGACCTGTCAAACCAAGGGAAAAACCATAAACGCAATATGGAACAGCTAAACGAGGAAGCGAGCAACCGAATTTATCTTGGTCAGTGCTATGGCCCATTCCCTTTAAACTCTATATAAATGCCTGTTTTCTCCATAGAAAATAACCGTGTAAGCTGCTTGCCCGTCACCTTCACCTAGGATACTGATTCCGCTATCCAGGGCAGAACACCCGGAGAGATTGACCTGCACGGACTTTATGTCAAAGAAGCTATTGCATTCACAGATGGGGCCCTCAAAGAGGCGAAGCAACGAGGCGACTCGGAAATTAGACTCATCGTTGGTATGCGCAGGCTACGCAAACAATTTCGTTGAATCTTATTCTTGTATTTTAGGTAAAGGGTCACACTCTGAGGGTGGGGAAGCAAGATTACGGCCAGCTATCAAGGACCTGATACACAAGTACGTCAACTTACGTTCTGAAAGTGATTGAAGCTCAGCTCGCTTGATTCGTACAGATACAAGTTAGACGCAGAGTTTGATCCCTCAAACTCGGGCGTTCTTGTCGTTGGGCTTACCGGTCCGTTGCATGTAGCATCTTTGTGATTCCCACTGTCGCACCCATCGCCGTTGGGGACGAGCAAGCCATGTTGGAGTATATAAACAGTCCTCCCTGACTCTACGGGAAAACCATGTACTACTAGTAATATCTCTTGTATGAAATGAGTCTCAACACGACTCGGATACATCTCCAGCATGTAACAGGCAAGGAAAGTTCTGAACGAGATTCAGGTAGAATTTGTGTACACTTTCTTTATCACCTACCATCCCACTAATCGTACGTACGCGCCCAGGTGCGCCCCCATCTGCTGAAATACCAGATAAGCTGCGCTTCTAATAGCTGTCATTTATCATTCTCCCCCTCGATTCTTCCCCTCTTCTTTGGCAGTAGCTTTCTAAATTTAGCAGCATATATAATAGAGAAGAGAATCGATAGCCCTTTCAAAATTGTCTTCTTCGATTTCGTAGAGAACAGCCATTTCCTGGGCTCGCGTTTGCTTGTAGATGCCAAACAAAACAAGGAGGAAACTGAACAACTTCGAAATGAAGAGTAGAACAGATGATTTCGTGGGATCCTCGCCGTGTATACACGGTTTTCACTTTCGAGTTGCGCCGCAGGCCTCCTCCTCACTGCAATTCCCTCGAATAGATGCGATAATGGTACTGGCCGCAGACATTCCTGCGGTAAGTGCCAAGTGGATACCGGATGAGAAGAATGGGTCTATGAAAGCTGAAGCACTCAAGTGTTAGATCGACCTGCGTAGTAGTATTGTTTGAAGAATCGACCTACCTCCGGCATCCCCAGCGATTCGAAAGTGGGGACCAGCATATTCAGACACATTGTAAATGTAGTCACCTGCAGACATGAGTCTCCATTCAATCTTTACTTCTGTGCCCAACACTGGCAGCTGCATCAGACCCGGAGCTCGCTGGAGATCTGCAATGTAGCAATCCTGCTGGACCTCTGAAAGCGATTTTCCATTGCACTCTGCACGGTGTTGTGCCTTGTTACGCTTGCTCTCATCCTCAGCCAGAACAACACTCACGCTGGTAACTCCATTGTGAAGAGGAATAAACCAAATCCCAACCTGTTTCATCTAGAATCGAAGTCAAAATCAAAGTCGTCAAGGAAATGAGGGGATCGTTAACTCACCAGTCAAAGCCTCAAACCACGGCGCATTCTCCCGCTTCGTCCCAGGCGCATACCGTCCGGCCTCTGTCCAATATCCCCACACCGCAACATTCTTAAGGGACTTGTTGAAAGTCCTACTCCTCAGGTACCTCGTGGAGAGAATGGACAATGGTCGCATTTTGTCTCAATATGAAATACAGAAATTCCGGACATCGGCTGTGTATCGCAGTTATGACGGATGAACATTATTTGCGTCTATAGAAAGGGACACGCACACAGTTATGTATGTGTTAGAGAGCCACAATCTCCTCCAAACTTCGAAGCTGAGTTAGGCACCACAAACGACGCAACAAACCTGCGATAATATGTTTTGGAAGTGGAGGTAGTATAGCTGGAACTGCATTACTTCAGCTTCACGAAAGCCATATTAGACAGGCAGGACTCACAGTTTCAAGGAGTACATACTCAATGTCGTGGAACATACATAAACATCATATTTAATGCTATCAAATTCATACCTTAGAAGAATATATTCGAGCCGGCTGAATGACTTCTTTCGGCTCCTCTGGGACCTCGATGAAGTCACTATGTAAGAGAAGCACGAAATTTCGGAAAGAATGACGGGGACGTAGTTCTGGTAGTATCAAAGATCTAGCCAAGTCGGTGTTGGTAATGTCTCCGACACGACGAGAAGTTTGTGATGGATTTTTATCGGGTGCTTGAGCGGATAAGATGGAGGAAGATGAGTATCGTGCATGACGGTGAGAGTCCGTGTCAAGCCACACTAACACGGGCCGGGCATTACTGGTGAAGCGCAGTGAGATGTGAAGAATGTCTAAGAAAACGAGACAGTACCGTATCTTCTGCGAGCAAGCTGTCGTCCAGGAACTCCGAAAAGCGTCGACTTCCAGCCATGGGCTGCCACTTGTAATCTTTGGTCAGAAAAGGGGAACAAAGGTCAGCTGCAGCGTTAAGTTTCTTCTCCATATGATACGATTGTCCCTGAACGCTATCATTACGGTCCGAAATAGGGAACAACGTCGATTGGAAAGGGTTTAGTTTTATGTTGGAGACGGTGCTTACATGAATTTAGAATAGTAGACATGCACGCCGAACTATTGCTATCTGGAATTGCAGACCGTGTCGACGGGGTAAACGGCACTCAACAGAATTGTCTACCTGGATATCGGAAGGACGCATGTGTGACCGGAGTCTTGAACTGAGCGACCTTCGACAGTTCAGGGTTAAACGGCTCGGTATGCAGAATAGACGATATACCTGTAGAAGGAGGAAATGAGCTGTCTGGTAGCGTAAAGAAGGTAGACATGTTTTCACCTTGGTACGAACCGCGATTCGCTCTCTTCCACCATGTTGTTTATTACCCAGATTCATTTGTGGTGGTCAGAGGGAAGGGAGAAACTTGGCCACTTGCTGGTAGACGATATTATCGCGCGACTCAACGCCTTTGGCTCGTGCTGAATATGGTGTAGCTGTTGGCGTAAAAGTAGCTCTGTAGTGCTGTTGACGGTTTTCGTCCGCACCAGCAAACTATGGTGCACTAAACGTCTTCTCCTTACAGTCGTTGGTACGTATGTGAAGTATTCGAACCTCATGACTATTTCTTCGATAAAACTGATGATCAGCGCATTGAATGGTCGTTTAGATGCATTGATTATTTCATTTAAGTGTTCAGCAAGATGAGGATAGCACATGTACCTGATAGCCTTTTCGTTTTTCTCCCTCCTCTGTGTCAATTCTCGTCTTACAGACTCGGGCCTAATTACAAGCTTTCTCGTAGACCATTCCTGCTCAAATTTGTCACGTTAACGGGGTGCCTTTGCAATTGAGTCCGGAAGTCGTCCAAGATACGCTAGAATGCCACTGCTAGAGGTGAACTGAACAATCTTTTCATCAAAAATCAAGCGAAAGAGCAGCGAAAGAGCTTCGAAGTGGTGGACAGAAATGTTTTCCGGGCCGATCCGCTCTCGATATGGTCACGATATTTTGTTGTGGCTGCCCTTCCATTCTTTAGGTCTCTTCCGTCCTAGACACTAATCATAAGTTGTCACGGAAGAAAAAACACGGTACCGTCCCATTTCTTACTTAAAGGTCGCATCCACGAAGGAACAAGCGAAGGGACCAGATACAGAGCAAGCGGAGCAATTCTTAGATCTTTCGTCTTTGCGCATTAAAATGTGATATGCCAAAGCAGGACTTGAAGAAACTGCTTTATCGTCGACATAAATATTGTTATCACGATCTCTATTGCTTGAGTTCGAGCTAGTAGTAGCCGCATGTTTTCAAGCATTTCCCAGTTGCCATTTGTTTAACGAGCGCTGCCAATGAAAGATCCGCTCGCCCAGCAATCGTCATTGTTCACCATCTCCCAGACAAAATCATCGGAGGCCTGGTAGTAAAGCCTCAGATGATTCCCATCACGCAACTGAGCTGCAGTGAAGTGAGTACCAGGCTTGAGACCTCCGACGGCGCTCTCGACAAGTTCCCAGGAGCCGGCATTCTTCGTTTCAACAATCTCGTTTCCCAAGTTGCGCCAGTACATATGCAGGTCAGGGGCCCCACCATTTGTACCGTATACAAGGGCACTGATAGGGACACATCCTGGAGCCTTCCCACAGTTCAATTCACCTGAGACTTGTTTAAGCGAGCAAGTCAAAGGTTATGATGCCGACCACTGACCTTGGAACTATCCCCCGGTGTCGTTTAAGTAGTGCTCTTGGATGGAAAGGTCGTCAGTCTGATAGTAAACACGCAGCTGGAGACCCTTCCACGAGTAGGCCACCGCTGCGATGCTTGAGCCACTGAGAGCACTGGAAGGGTCGCTCCTCTGAACCAATAGCCGTCGTTGCATAATTTTTTGATGGCACAAGAACCCAATTCTGATTTCAATAGATTAGATCGTGAAGAGTTGACGTTCAGCAACCTTCCTTGCCTTGACAGTACACGAATGTGGACACCTCCCTGGTTGTCGCCGTACTGGATAGCTGCAATCGACGTATTGGTGGCTGCTTGGATCTTCATGCCTCCAGCTCGCCGGAGTACCATTTTTCCTAATTGGCCGAGTAGCAGGATTCCTGAAGGATGTGATACTTGTCGAGATAGTAGATGCGAACCTGTTCATGACTATATTAGCGCGTCTGCGTGCTACGTAGAGAATATTAGTACACTAACCTCTTTTCCGCCGTTGAAGTTGATAGCCACCAATGGCCCGAGCGTTGAAAGTGACACCCTTGCCAACCCATGATCCGTCCAGACGCTCACTATGAAATACACCACCGTCGGGATGGTGGTAGAACACATGAATGTGCCATATCCTTATGGTATTGACGGCGACAGCGCTCCAGGGAACGGTCTTCTGCGAACCATTGAATGTGATCGAGTAACTTTTCTACTGCCAGTCGCCAGTCTTGCATTCCTTCGCAGTAGGCCCGGTCTTCCAGCCGGTCTTGAAATGGCTCAGCTTCCTGTTCTCGATGGCCTGATGCCTCTTGTTCTCGGGTGTAAAGAGAGTCGCCAGCGTTTGGTACCAGTGGGCATGCGGGTTTTAGCGTAGGAACGAATGTCCACGCTCGGTAGTTGGCTGGCGATAACGCCTCGATACGCCTCGTAGATCTCGTCTGCAGAGGCTAGGTGGGCGAGTCAAAGAAGAACGAGAGAGATCGAGTGCTGAAAATGAGAGAGGTGACTATGAGCCAGAGGCGCAATCATGCGCGCCAGTCCCAAACTTTACGACATCCCAAAGTTTGCACATGTATCGAATGGAAGCCGACGGCCTCATTTCAGCACTCAGTCTCTCTCGTTTCCACTCGTTTTCCTTTGACTCGCCCACCTACGCCCTTCAGTGTTTGGTTACTCACCTGACTTCATCCATGTTTTGCCCAATTTCTGAGTACAGAAATCCTTAATGGGACCGTAGCTGGAACATTTTTCGTGTCAACGTGATAGGTACAGTGGGAGCTACGGGACAAAAGGAAGTCCTGGTCTCAGCAACTTGCTAGCATGAGAAGAGAGAGATGTTTCCGTAACTTTGGATCTCGTGGATTCTGGGGCGAGGAAGAGATACGATACGTCGACTATCCTGAGTGCAATGCAAGCAATCCTTTTTACCTGAAATTCTGTGGTATGTCCATGATCCTCATCCCACTCAACTCATATCGAAGTTACCTTTACCTTCAGTTTAATAGTGTCAAAACCAAAGACTGTTGACGGACATCGTGCCATCACGCGTCCCAGTTTCTTTATATAGAGCTCTCGAAGGAGTTCCATTCAATGTCTTCAAATTTCTTGACATTCTGATCAGCCTATCGCCTCCGCTTCTTGCCTATGCCGACCTCCACGTAAATCTTGTTTAAGTCCATCGATCAATGCATTGGTCATACACACTTCTCTCTAGTGTGCCTTACTTCGATACATATTGATGTCTGGCGATGGTTCACGTCCACAGGCTAGTCGGATCTCATGCGAAAAGATTCGTACACAAAAACCAAACGCCGGGCTCCCAGCCTCTGACATTGGGGAAAGACTAGGCTATGACCACTAGTGTGCGAAGCCTATTCTGTCCATCTTGTAATGTCGGCTCCTTTCAAGGCCGAAGAAGGTATGTTCCCGTTGTATGCTGCAAAAGAGGGTACTGAAAACTTGGCGAAAGTTTCGTTCCATCTGGCTTTTGTGTACAAAAATCAGCCCTTTCCATTCGGCTGAAGAACAATTTTTTTTGTTCTGCGGAGGCCGTTTTCAGGTCCTTTATCTTCACCTTAGAGAGGACGAAATTCGTTTCCATCTCCTAACCCACCCACGTAAACTCACTTATTTTAGAAGCTAAAAAATGTCACAGTACTTCTGTGAGGCTGGGACTCGTGCGATCAATGATCGACCGGTGGCCCGTCTTTGCATTCTGGATGCCATACACGACGTTACACCCAGTCACCCTTGCTATCTTATTATAGCTTTCATTGTGGAGGAACCTAACACGAATGTTTTACGCTGTCACATGGACAGGCGTTCTTACTACCTGTCAATCATATGACTCTGGTCGCGAGACGACAACATAGGATTCAGCCATTTGGCGATTACCGCACTTGCCTGCCGCTGAACCTCATTTGCTTAAAAGCGCTTCCTGACCAACTGGTCATCTACACTTGCAAGACTTGCAGCTGCTAGCTAACAAGCCCTTCATATCTCAGAATCGATCACCATGTCTTCAGACCCCTCTGTATCCGATGCTCACACTGTCACCGGAAAGATCGACTCGAACGACCTTGTCTTCGGTCGTACAGTAGTTCCAGTCGCGAACCTAAATAAAGCACTCAAAAAGAGCAAGCTCGATGGTGAGCGCCTTCTTCACCGGTCGAATAATCGCTAACACACTTCAAGGCTTTGAATATGCAGAACACTGCTTCATCGGGGATGCGATCACTCTGACACTCGCGGATGGCACAAAGGTTGCCGCCTCTGACTACAAGCTCCAGCTCAAAAACCAGCTTAGCCTGACCTATGGCCAGATCAATGGCCTTGCTGGGGACTTTTATGGGACCAATGACCCTATCAGCGATGGCAAAAACGACCAGGACCGATCTGCACGCTTTGTACGAGCGTACAACACCCTTGCTGATGGGGGCTCCCGCTTGCCAAAGGAAGCGATGGATATCCTTGACGTGCTGCAGGCAGAGGTTGATGCAGTTAACGCTGCTCTCGCGAACCATCAGGACCCATCTGTTGTCTACGCAAAGCTCCCCGACATGAGTGCAAAGTTGCAACTGATCACTTTTGACAGGACAGACATACCAGGATACCTTGGCCTCGCCCAAATCAACTGGGACCACTTTGGAGCAGATGCACGCACCGCGTACAACGCTGGGCATGCGACTGCGATTCAGAAGGCGACCAGTGGAGATTTGGATGGTGCGTATGCGATGAATGCGTTCGCTGATCATTTCCTGGAGGATTCGTTCTCTGCTGGGCATCTCCGTACCCCACGTCGGCTTCTTCATGATGGCATGGATATTACAGCTGATGCCTGCGCTAAGGTTTGTCGACTGCCTTTGCGGAACTTGAATTGACCCTGACCGTAGTTTATGCACGACGAAGACAACGCCATTGGCATACATGCGAGAAATCCAGCGGGTCAGTCTTGGACGTTGTATGGCGACAAACGTGCACTCGATTCCGTCAACGAGGACAACAAGACACGCTGTGTGAATTCCGTGCAGGCCTCTGCAGACGAGATCTACGAGGCGTATCAGACCACGCAGGCACCATCACTACCCAACTACCAAGCGTGGACATTCGCTCCTACGCTGGAGTCCACGAACGCCCACCAAACGCTGGCGACGTTCTTCACATTCAAGAACGAGAGACGCAAGGTCATCAAGGAGAGGAGGCTGTGGAATTTCAAGGCCGACTGGTGGTTCTGGTCTACTGCGCTTGAATGCAAGACTAGCGGTTGGTGGAATCACCCGATTACCATCAATGGTTCGCAGAAAATCGTTCCTTGGAGCGCTGTCGCCGTTACTGCCCCGAGAGTGGGGCAAATCCGTGTGTTCTACCAGCAGCCCGACGGTGGTGTAATTCAGAGTGAGCATCTGGACGGATTGTGGGGTAGTGGACTCAGCAAGGGTCCCATTTTCAATGCTGTATTGTTTACGCCGTTGGCGGCTATCAACTTCAACGGTGGAAAAGAGGTTAGTATACTAATATTCTCTACATAATACACGGATGCGCTAATATAGTCATGACCAGGTCCGCGTCTACTATCTTGACAAGCACTACATCCTTCAGGAATCCTGCTACTCTGCTGATCGGGAGGAATGGTACCCTGGCGAGCTGGGCAATATGAAGATCCAAGCAGCCACCAATACGTCGATTGCAGCTATCCAGTACGGCGACAACCAGGGAGGTGTCCATGTCCGTGTGTACTGCCAAGGTAAGGAAAGTCGCTGAACGTCAACTCTTCGCAATCTAATCTACCGAAATCAGAATTGGGTTCTAGTTCTATCAAGGAATTATGTAACGACGGCTATTGGTTCAGAGGAGCAACCCTTCCAGTCGCTCTCAGTGGCTCAAGCATCGCAGCGGTGTCTCACTCGTGGAAGGGACGCCAGCTACGTGTTTACTATCAGACCGATGACCTTTCCATCAAAGAGCACTGCTTGCATGGCAACAGCGAGTGGTTCCCAGGTTAGCGGTTGTCATCATAATGTTCGATTTGCTCGCTTAAAAAGATTCAGGTGAATTGAATTGTGGGAAAGCCCCGGGATGTGTCCCCATCAGTGCCGTTGGCTACGATACTAGTGAAGGGGTCGCTGAAATACAAGTGTACTGGCGCCACTTGGAAAATGAGATTGTTGGAACGAAGAACACCGGGACCTGGGGTCCCGTCAACAAGGTTGTCGAAGGTCTCAAGCCTGGCACTCAGTTTGCTGCAGCCCAGTGGAGTGATGGGAAGAATCTCAGGCTTTACTACCAAGCTTCAGATGATTCTGTCCTGGAGATGGTGAACGATGGCATTTCCTGGGTGGGCGGAGCTTCCGTTGGCAATGCTCGTTGAAAGAATGACAACATTTACTGCGTAGATAAGTCTTACTCCCAACGAGTATAAATAGACTAACTCCTTTATTCGTGTATTTTTGCTACTACTTGTCAAATCTGGGCCATGACTTCGTTATATAATCATGTACTGGTCGCCTCTGTGTAAGTAATCAAGGAAATCAACTTTTGCAGGGAAGCGTTGATTGCGTGGGTAAACGAATACTAATATAAAACTTGGAGCAGAAATAATCTACAATCCGCGAGTCAACGCCTGGTATTATACAGCAAGATGTACATAAGGACTTCGGAA
Organism: Armillaria sp. CMW 4456; assembly: GCA_028551335.1. Taxonomy (NCBI): domain Eukaryota; kingdom Fungi; phylum Basidiomycota; class Agaricomycetes; order Agaricales; family Physalacriaceae; genus Armillaria; species Armillaria sp. CMW 4456. The sequence continues at coordinate 63,549 of JANDKJ010000435.1, forward strand.
ACACAATCATGTATACTTTAGCATCTGCGTGATGCTCCTTCATAAATCAAAAGTGACGGATATACGACCTCTTTATCATCATGCCCATGTTACACCAAAACTATCACCCATTCGTCAAAGGATGTGTCTCGGCACTTCCATGTCCATGCATCGATGTGTACACCATTCCAGATTCCCGAAGATTTTCCACAGTTGGATCGTCGACGTCCGCGACAATCCTCTGCAGGTCCGGACGCGTGCGCATCAACCATACTATCTGCAAGACACCAATAGTATCGATGCCAGAGTCTCCTTCGATAGGCTTTCCGACTAGCCCAATTACAAGGAGGAGGAGGCCGATTGAAGCGAGGAGACCCAGAAGGAGTGGGATCAGGTTTATCTAGTGGAGAAACGTCAAGAAAGTAGATGTAAGAGTAAAAGTAACTCACGTTCAAACGTGTCGCAGTGAATGGATATGATATAGTCGCATTTCCAGTCATAGATTCTACACGATAATTGTTGACGTTCTCTACGTTGTAAGGATCGTCATCTTTCAGTCCACCAGCTTTGGCATACAAGGCTAAAATTGTGTTAGATCTGTGAAATTTTAGGACAGTGGCAAAGGAGAGAGCTGACCTGCCCAATAAGAAGCAGCTGTCGCACTGGCGAGAGAGTTTTCGAGATCGTGTAGTGTGATCTTGGGGGCTGTATGGACGGGACTGTCTAAAAGAATAGAATGAAGTCCAAGGTCTTCCATGACGAACCTTTGGAGATTTAGGATTGGATGGTAGGAGAATAGCGGAGAAGAACACGTACTGCTCGACGACGGTCAGCGGATTACAGGCTTCAGAGTTTGACCATGGGAATCCAGGACAGTCATCTGTTGAAGGGAAACGGCTAACGGCTGCTTGACTGAACAATTCCCACCACTGCGATGCATTTGAGTTCGATAGTCATGAAGACAGATTGGGTTTACGCACGACATCGAGGAAGACGTCGGACATACCGTAGTATGTAACACTTCCGAACTGTCCGCTAATAGTTGCTTGTGCAGCACTTGATGTTGTTGAGGAGCTGGAATGCTGAGTGGTACTACTTGTTTCTACTTTAGACCCGGACGGGCTTGAAGTACTGATCGATGTCAGAATAGATGACGGTGATTGTCCGTTACTACTGCTAGGCGAAGTGATTCCATAATTGGATGGCGCTTTAGAGCTTGTGCTGGCTGATGTAGATTGAGTACCACCTTGCGGGCTGCCGTTCTGCTGACTAGTACTGCTGTCCTGCTGAGCACCACTATTCTGCTGGCCGGTGCCTTGTTGCCCGCTATTCGAGTTGCCAGTATTGGAAGAGGGTGGAGTGTTATTGGATCCCTGTTGAGAAGAATTCCCCCCGGGTTGGGAGCTTGAAGAGGTATCGCCTGACGAGGGAGGTGCTGAGTTTGTGTCAGGTTGCTTTGAACTCGGCGGTGTGGTGTTTGTGGAAGAATCTGGTTGAGGAGGTGCGGGATCGGGATCCGAGTTCTGAGGAGCCGGTGGTGGACGGGGTGGCGACGAGTCTGGACCCTGAGGCTGTGGACCTCCCGTGGAGCCTGGATTAGGCTGGGTGGTGTTTGTACTTTGCCGCTTTATGCGGTAAGGTGTTGGTTCTGACCGGGAATATATCGTCGTTGTGCCCTGAGGTGAGGAAGAAACAGTCGCGTTGGCAGGGATAGTTTCAGGGTTCCATTGCGACCAGGTGGACGATGTTTTACGGCCAAGAGGATAGACACGTTGAAGAAGATGAGACTGTGCATCGACGACGGCGGTTTGATTGATCAGAGTGACAGTACAGCCGATAACTTGCATCGTATAAACAGTTGCCTCATCGAAGTAGCTGACATTGCCTTTCATGGACTGAGAGATATCCAACGGGTATTTCAGAGGACTCACGTCGCGACGCATCCATACGTGCTCCTGGACGCATAGGTGGATTTAGGTCTACAAGTTTGCCAACA
>JANDKJ010000436.1:0-17941 GCA_028551335.1 Armillaria sp. CMW 4456
CTCGTGAGAAGTTACTACAGATTCCAACACTCTGAGTTGCCTTTGGTCTCTGTTATCTGGTCTGGTGTGTGTCGTAAAACTGGGAAACTGGATGGGAAAGAAACTGGGATGTGTAAAACGTCTGTTGGTATTATGTCGGTATTAAATGAGCTCCTAATCGTCTTGGTATGGGTCTGTGTCGATGTTTCTGTGGCTATGGCAGTGCAATAGCGGTTCTTGTCTTTATTTCTGGTCTCCTCAGCTTTATCTGTTTATGTCTCGGCTTTATCTGTGACAATTCTGTTCGTCCTAATTCCTATAAACTGTCAATCTCTGTCAAACTATACTTTGTTTCCTTTGTCTGGTCCTATCTCTTGTCAAATCAATTCCTATAACTGGTCAATACTATTTCCTGTGAAGCTCACAATAGAGCTGCCCTATATCTGTCAATCTGTCAATACTAAATCTGTTCAAAACCTATCCTTGCAACACTCGCAATAGAGCTGCTCTACAACTATCCAATACTATTCATCTGCTCTGGACGCCCAAATGGGTTCACTAATGTCTTGTGAAAATGAAACTGTTAAAACTAATCTGATCTTGTGAAATTGAAGCTAATTCTTTCCTATAAAACTAAAAGAGGTGAGTACTGCACGGTTATCACTTACTAACACTGAGCAAATGCCAGTAACGAAGCAAAGCAATGACGAAAGTCAAGGATTTAGGTCGATGGATGATGGTGAAGCATCTCGGCTTTAACTACCTCAAGCTTGGCTTTGTGGCGAATGAAATCGCTATTAAACATGTACTATCAGTAATGTCGAAGCTGGGTGAGTTACTGAGGTAAATGAATCGATGTGTGTATGTGGGGGAATGGAATAGAGAGAGTGACTAACTGTACAGTATGAAATTACCGTGTTTATATAGTAAGATATAAATAAATGGCATCCTTGTGGTATATCTAGAAGGCTATGTGTTAACATATGTGTTTCTGACCTTCTGACTATACAGCAGGTCTTGTGCGTTGTCTTATTCGTGTCTGCGCCTTTGATTTTCATAGTTCCGGCATTAGACTATGCCTTATTCATAGTGTCGGAGTTGAGAATACTCGTTGGAAATGACTGAGTACCGCCAAAGTATCATGTGCGTCGATGTCTCGTGGTTATACAGCAATAACCAATTAATTCCGAAGTTGCCAAAGGGTGTTTGTGCTGTGGAAATCGTCAAATTGCTGTGATGAAGCCCCTATGATTGCCGGATCAATGTCAAGAAGCTCTGCTCACATGGCTGCGCCTGTGCACTTTGATGCAGCAATGCCAGAGATGTCGGCAATGTGCTCTAGGTCCTATTGTGGTAATGGCGGCACTAAATCCGTGGCTCTAGGTCAAAATTGGCATTGTCGGGGTATTGCCAAGGTATTGGCATCGGGAAAGTGTCGGAAAAGCCCTATAAAGTATATATGGGCTTGTGTGGAATCATTGGTTTGCTGAAAGTCTGCTAAAGGGATAAATCCACAAAATTGGAGCGTACAGAGCCCTGAGGCTCATCAACGTGGCAAAGAATATTTAAACAATAATTTGATAGAGATCAGACTGAGGTGAGTTTTCATTCTTCTGCAAATGCGACAATCATTCTATAGGTAACAGGCTTGTACATGAGAGGCTTGGAAGGAGAAACCCTTCACTTATTCATGAAATTCATATTTTCAGTCCGTTTTGGTTCACCATGTTGTGAACATGGGTTTTTTTGAACAACTCGTAGATTTGCATACTAATTATTCTCTCTCAGTGATTACTCTGTGGTCCAACATTGGACTTCCCATTTTGACATATTTGCAAAGAAATGTCTTGTAGTACCAATTAATGACAGTATGCTTGTTCATTGGTACCTTGCGATCATATGGAATCCTGGTTGTCTGTTACTTGAACAGAATGATGAAAAGTAAGTCACATTAAAGCACGAATTGCGACCTTAACATTTTGTCTCAAAGGTGTTGCATTCTTATCTTTGATTCAATGCACGACAAGGGTGATCACAGCTTTGACATCCAGGTCTTGACGGGATTCCTAAAATGTGAAGCACGTTCCAAAAAGAATTTGAAGGTACCTATGCCAGATGGACGAAGTCTAATAGTAAGTTACTGTGTGAATTTTGAACATGTGTTTTAATGGATAGGATTTAGGTTCCTAAGCAAACGAACTCCTATGACTGTGGCATTTACCTTCTTCATTTCGCTTAAACCTTCTTGTCCAATCCCGATTTATATCTCCAGTATATGGTATGTCTTTTGTTCTTATAATATGTTCTGCTCGGAATAATGGTGGTTCAGAGCTCTGACACATCACATATTCCTCAACATAGCACCATATGGAATATGAACAAGATTGGCACGATCCGAGATAGCCTTGCCCTTGAAATCGAGGGCCTTTCAAAGATGTGGCTCACTTGGCAAACAAATCAGAAACGTGATGTTGGTCAAGGTAGAGCTGATTTAGAAAGCCGCAGTGATTTGAATGAGGACATTGAGATTGTTGGGGAACTCTCACATCATCAGAAGAGAAAGAAGTTATTTTAGGAAAATATGAGGATTACACAGTTGTAATAGCACCTGCGGATTTACATATTGAGTCTTCCATAAGTAAAAGAAATCACTCTGCATGCTGCATTTTTTTATTATTTAGGCTATGACCTTTTAGGGTACATATTTTACTGTGATGGGGTTTCTGATGGGAAGCACCGTGGTGAGGATCATTCTGATAACCCTGGAGAGATGCCAGTTATCGAGTTGTTGAATGGAGAATTTGCTTGATATATGAATGAATAGTTGTGTTTAAATGAAAAAAAGAAAAAAAGAAAAAAAAAACTTGCAGAGTCGCTTTGAGATTTTCGTCATGTATTGAATAAAATTTGAGGTCCTTCTCTACCAATAAATCTCCCCACCTAAATGTCCTATAATGTATCCGTTATGTTGTTGAACATATTGCCAAACAAAAACAAATTCTGTATACTTGCTTCATATAGAAGTCTGAATAAGCAAAATGCCAGATGTTCCGGATGTGAAAACCATTGTAATCGATTACCATCATGTCAATTGTATCGCCATTGAAAAAAGACTCTAGTAAGTTCCATCATAAAAATCCTATTCTCTCAGATTTTTCATTGGCTTTTGAATTATTTACTGATGTTTTGGTGTCTCCAGAAAATACGGCAGCCAAGGTGATTGGTTATACTGGCACGAGAATGTCATGCCTAGTGTGGTCTCTTCCAATTATGTGTAGACGATTCCTTCTGACAGACATGGACCCTGAGAAATGGTTCGACAGGCATGGCATGTCAAGTGACCAAAGGAAAGAAATAATAGAATTTGGCAAGGCTATGGGACGAAACCTGAAATCTTTTGCTGATGAAAGTTGGACAAAGTCATATTCCCAAAGAAGTGTCGACTCTATGGTTTCTCAACATGGTGGTGCATGCCCATTGGGATCTCATGTAGACATGCTTGTATTGATCAAGGCAATGGACCTTGCCGCAGGACTTCTCAGACTGCCGAATCGTTCTCATTACCCATGTTTCCCAAAAGCAAAAAAATTACAATCTGATCAAGTTGGGGTACATTTATATCAGCCTTGTGGTGAACCCTTCTGATTGAGTACATCAGTATCTTAACCGACTAGACAACTGGCCGCAAAAGCTGCAGGATCTTGATACATCACTTCAGATGTATAGCAATCACCCTATACCCCTTCCAGCCATAGGGCCTGATGCAACTGCAGAGGAAGTCATTCTCCAAAAGGATGTCTTTCTTCTTGCCAATCATTGGAAACATAATATGGCAATCACTTGGTTAAAAACATTGTGCCTTTTGGACGGTGTTGCTCTCCACATACGTGTAATTTGCTTTGTGAGTAATCCCAAAACATCACCTTTTTTTTTTGTTCTATTTCCCATAATGATGCCTCTTCAGCATGGTGGTGTGGAACAGATGTCGTTATGGAGAAGGTAAAATAAATTAGTAGGGATATCAACTATTATTAATGCGGTTGAAGTTTTGCTCAAACACATTTTGCACATCCTGATATCAAGATGATCATAGATGACAATGACACCATAAAAAAATTGAAAGATAACCTCTCTCATTGGAAACAGGCATTTGCGAATGCCATCGCTGTTTCTCCACTTCTGCTTATATTGGGAAGAGGACCAGGTCACATGCTGGGAAGCACAGAAGCATTGCAAGTATGAGCTTTCTTGGCTGCTATCTAATTTTGTCATTGAACTCTCTACAGATAGGTGGAAGAATGAGCTCCATGGGGAAGCCAGAGTCAATTCTCCATGTCGAAGAACTGCTCTGGAGAACTATTATCAGCATAGCTTGGGGCTGTTGGACAAGTGAAATAGGGTTAAAAGCATTTCTGCTGGAAGTGTGACCAATACTCGAGGAAATTGAAATAATGGAGAAGGACATGGGGAATCATGGGCTGCAACTTGAAGGCGAATGGAATAACCATGTCTGGTATCGGGAGGCTATGAAATTCACACAGGTCAACCCAACAGAAGGATTGTCCAAGAAAGTGCAAACTGCTACTTTTGAATGGTTATCCAGCACAAGAGATTGGAATTATCAAGCCCTAAAAATTGACACTGTCCAGAAGAGGAGAGGACGATCTTCCTCTTATCCTCCAACACAACGAATGCCTTCATGGCAGAGGTCAAAGAGTGTTCCATCTTGTATTTGATGCTCATCTCCACCGTTCTCTCTTGATGATCTTGTCAAGATTCACCAACAACTCTCGTATTTGGTACAGCGTTGGGGCCATGACAATTTTTCCAATTTTGTGGATGAAAAGACCAGAACGGTGCCTTGGAGCATTCCTGCAGGTAAACCACCTGTGACTGTGGAAGACATTGATCCGATGTCTGTTGAAGAGATAATTGTTGGCATTCTGCCTTCAAGTCAGGGACATGACAAATTCCTTCTAGATGAATCAGAGAAACGATATCATGATGAGCAATTGAACAAAGACAAGAATGGGGATTGGAGAATGTTGATGTTGATGGCTCCTCACTTGCGAATCACAGGGAAAGCAGTTTCTCTCGGCTCTAGAAAACGTGGATGCAGTGAAGGTCCAGAAGGGAGTGGTCGCTTGGCAAAGAAAGTGAAATTTGATCTTTCCCGATCGCAAACCCCAATTTGTTCTCCGGTTGTTTGGGTAGAATCAATAAAAACTTATAACACCTTTGATTTGTTCCCACTAATGTCAAATGTGCATGGTCGACTTTTCTATTTCTTACAATTTTCAATGTTTGGAATCTCTAGGAAAAAGAAGACTGTGCTGTGATAGATGGTTGGAACAAATGTGTCATGCAAGACTATCCATTATACAAACATCCAAAAACAGGCAAATCTGAGGGTTTGTCCAGGATTGTTATGATGTCTGAAGCATCTGCAATGTCCAATGTCAAAACGACATTGGCAACCTTCCACAACTACCACATTTTGCTTCACCTGAACCAAGATTTCCAGGCAATGAATTGGACATTGATGAATCTTACAACAGCAGGAAGCCTTGATGCCCCAAGAGATGTACAGGGTTCATGAATTCGCCTTGTCAACACCTACAGAAATTAATATTATTCACCAGATCATCAATTGCAAGCAAAAGACAGGACAGAATCTGAGATCCATGTGACCATGTCCTTATGGGAAATTTATCAAGAAGGTTTGAAACCAGAAGGTCGTGTCTTGAATGCTCTTGACCTGCCACGTACTACTTCTGGTTTTGAATATGACTGCCTACCATAAATATATCCCAGATCACCTTTTGTCATATCCTAATGGAGTGCTCTAGCATCTTATCCAACCACCGATGAGCATTTGAACAAATGTCCAATATGCCAGAAGACATATTCGATGCAACGTATCCAATCTCTGAGATGAGCTTTTGGTTGGTCGCTATGAAAGGTGCAATCACCTACATTCATTGTGATTGCCAGGGTGCTGGTATGGCTATCAAAGTCGTCTGTGGGAGGAAGTTGTGGTATATTTTCTATCGTTGTGGTAGTTCACCACATGATAGCTATATGAAGGAATATATGAATGACTGGGAACCTGGTTTCGTTCCTAGTCCTGACAAATGGGATGCCGAAGTGATACTCCTGGAGCCGGGTTCAATGCTGTAAGCATGCCACAATCAATATCTTGAATCTACTAACAGTATTGCAGTTTTATGCGTCCAGATACACACCATGCGGTCATAACCCTCGATAACTCAGTTGCAAAAGGATACCACTTGTATGCAACAACTACAACTAGCAAATCTGTCACTGGCTGGGTTCACACCTGCATGCTCAAATATGAGATAACGAATATTTTGCACCCCCAACTTCACGAACTCCTACTTTGCATGATGTGCTATTATTACCGCATCATAATTCATCCTTCTGATGACAATTCAACATGTAAGTCTTGTTGATTTCTAGCAACTTTCCTGTCTCAGTGTTTCAGCTGTACATTATCCAGAGGTTCCTCAAATGACAAGAGATGGCATACTCGACATAATTGCATTGGGCAACTTTGCCATATTTTCTTCAGCACTGGCTCTGTGCATTCACATAAGTGATGATATCAAGGCAGCCATTGTCACAGCAATCGGAGCCTATTTATTGCTCATTGTGCACTTGAAGAAACACTTTAGGTTAATATGCCCCTCTCTTGAGCTGGACACTTCATACAAGTCACAAGTCTGCCTTCGGTCTATGGATATAGGAGAATTTGCTGCGAGCTCAGCAGCTTATTTTGGCCAGTCCTTGATATATTACACTGAGGCTGCCCACAAAATGGTGCAATCGAACCAGGATCATAAAGAGTTGCATGCATTGGGAGAGGTGAAGTGGGAGGTTAAAAGAGCGCTGAAGACTTATTTGCATGTCGACCTCACTGAACAATTTTTGAATGCCTTTAATGTGGAAAGGAAGTGCCTCCACGTCCATCCTCACTTTGATGTTCAGCATCAGAAAGACATTTTGGGTAAGTTTTGAGTTTGAATCATCGCCTCCATACTCATGGATAAAGCAGATTTTGACTACTACAATGATTGGGTTCTTTGGAGAGAAAGGAGTGAAGAACCAGTGTTCAGCGACACTGAAGATGATGAGCAGGAAGGAGAGCAGGACAACACAGAGGAGGACATTGAAGAGCAGGCTAACGTTGAGGAGGATGAAAAGCAGAACAGTGATGTCATCGAAGAGCAGAGTAGTTTCGCAGGTGAATCTTCATCGGCCTATAGCTCAGGGGATGATTGAGCTACTTATACTATATGAATTGTATCAATCATGGATCATTGAGGATAAATATGAAATATTATTTGACAGGAAAAACAATTGATTTCTTCTGACATTTCCACCAACTACAGTCGAAGCCCTCTTAACCTCTTGGTTCCACAAATTCCTATGGGGTATGAAGGATTATGGGTTTTCAGAGTCAGGTAAAAATAGGGGTCAAAATCAGGAATTTTCATTAAAAGTGTAATTATATACTTTTTGCTTCGTTTAAGTGTCTATATACTATTTTCAAGTGAAATAATCAGTAACATAAGTAGGAACCATAGACTGTGACTCATCCAAGTACATCTGGCAGCTGAAGTTGAGCAATATTGGTTTCTAAATTGTGTGCAAGTGGAGTACCGATAGCATTCACATGGTCAGTGATGATAGATAATGCCTGAAGCACCTCATGATGCATGTGAGTTTTCTTGGCAGGCATCTCACTGACATCATCATATCCATCATCACTGGCAGCATCCTCCAGTATGGCTTGGCAGATTCTTCATCTTGAGGTGAAATTGGCTTCTTCTCAGCAAGTTGAGCTAGCAGCTTGCTTTTCTTTCACATTGACCTGCTTTTTGAAATGTTTAAGGCTGGTTTTTGGGACTTTCAGAGGTTGTTGAGTCATGGCATGGAAATTTGCTAGCAAGTTACTGATTCAAGTATGGGGCCTCTTGCCGAAAAGCTATGGGTTGGTAAATTTGCTAATGAATTACTAATTAAAGTAGGGTATTTTTGAACCAGAATTGTACATTTGCTGGTAAATTAACAAATATAGACTAATTAATGTATGGGTTTTGGTAACCGGAGAGCCATGGGTCGTGAGATAGTGTCTCCACTCACTGAGGGTGTGCATAATGGCTAGCAGTTCCTTGTCATAAATTTCATAGTTTCGCTCGGTCACAGTTAGGGCCTTGGAGAGGAATGCTACCGGCCTCCAGGTGATGCCCTGCTGTTGCGAGAGTACCACGCCGATGGCCTCTTCACTGGAGTCGGCCTCGATTCTGAACCTCCCCTCATCTGTTGGTATGGCCAGTACTACGTCCTCTGCCAGTTTGCGCTTCAACTCCTCGAATGCCTGCTGCTGTGCTGACATGCCAAGTGGCTGTCTACCCATGAAATTGTGAACATAATAGGCAATTAAAATGATGCAAGGGTCCATGTGAACCAAATAAACACCTAAGGGTGCACTCTTGTGTATAGAGTGTAAGCAGTTACAGTGCTAAGGGTGACAGCAGGTGGAGCACAAGGCTCAGGTCTTAACAAGACACCAGATGGGTTTTGTTGGCCATGGAGGCAATGTACTTGACACTAGTAGTGCTCTACTCAAAGAAATTGGTGTTTATGATGCAATCAGAGGGGAGACATTGATCAGGAATCAACAGGCACAGGAGAGCGCAATGATATCATAGGAGAATGGCCCACACTCCAGACCTATGGCACAGTGGCTGTACAGGAAGATTAAAACCACATGTGCCCTTGGACCAGTGGTGACAGGGAAGCACATGGAAGGTGTGCTCTCCTGAAAATGATGCTCAGAAATAGCACATGCTGCTCAGAAATATAAAAAGGACTCTCTGCTAAACAGGCAGTGACTCAGTTGGACTCAAATCCGATAGCTGGATCGAAATGAGTCAGAATAATGCTGGACGGAGGCATTTCGGACATGCAGGAATAGCACTCAATGGTGCATGGACCTTTACCCAATATGTAGATCCAATTGGTAATGGAGAGCGCATATAAATATGGTAGACACACAGTAGTATAGCAGGTTCCCAGCTGATGCCCACTGTGTAGTGTGTAAGCAAAAGTTGACACTCTCAGTGCAGTGCAGGGGGAGACTTCAAATATAGAGATTGGTTCACAGCAGTAAAAGCTCTGTGTGAAGTGTGATCAACTCTAAGTTCACCTAGGGGACGTTAGGGAGGCCAGAGCACTTGCGCTCTTGTGTGTGAAGGGTTTCGGGTGACGTGTGGAGCTACAGTCGGCAGAGGTTCAAACCCTTTGGCTTGTGGGACGGTGTTATTGTGTTTTTGGGTTTCTCTGACTTGGCACAGGTTCAAACCCTGTGGAGTTACAATTGGTTAGGAAGCTAGAGCACATTGGTTCAAACCCAGTGGCTCTTGTGGATTGGATTTGGGAGCATCTCTTGGAAGAGTGCATTGTGTTTGGGTTAGTTTTGTGTGTTTTAAGGGTGAATTGTGTTGCGCTCTGCATCTGGGACGGTGCACTTGTGATATTGCCTTGAGGCCCAGCGACAAAGTCACCACCTCTTGTAACAAAAGTCTTTAGACTTAGAGGAGTCTAGAAAATCAGAGAGCACACCCATCTAAAGTGTATTTGAGGTCCTAGAACCCGTCTTATCAATTCCACTGCTTGCTTCTATCGCATTATAATCCCCCATAAACTAAAGAGTGTGTGGTTGTTGTGTGTGGTTGTAGCATTGAGGGTTAGAGTGTGATTCAGAGTCTGTAGTCTCTGCTTGCATTTTGAGTCCTTTTAGGCTGCATGCAGTGACTTGCCTCTTCAGCGCTGCTCCCCATACCCAGGGTTCCTTCCCCGTCAGCTTTGTCATCAGTTGTACGATCTTGCTGTAGTCTTGGATAAATCGTCAATAGAAATTCATGAATCTGAGGAACGACTGTAGCTCTCTTTTCTTGGTAGGTATGGGCCACTCAGTAATCCCTTTGGTTTTTACAGTGTCCATACAGATGGCTCCTTCGCTGATAATGACCCCTAGATACTCTGTTTCAAGTGTCTCGAACTCACACTTCTCTGCTTTGAGATACAGATGATGCGCCCGCAGGGTCCTCAATACTTCTCGCACAAGGTGTCAGTGTTCCACTCGACTACTGGACATGATGAGGATGTCGTCGAGGTAGATGGTCACCTTGCTGGTAGCTATCATTTCACAGAAGATATCATTCATCATCCACTGAAAAATGGCTGGTGAGTTGGTCAGCCCAAAGAACATTACCATTGGCTCGAAGAGTCCATGGTTGGTATGGAAGGCTGCCTTCCACTCATCTCCCTCTTTTATGCACATGTTGTTATACCCCCATCAAACATTGATGAGGTGATCAGATGGTTTAGTGATCTCCAAACGTAAACTGGTGAATAGTTGTCGGATACTTCTGGAATATCGCTGTGCGAAGAACCAAAATGGAAATAGTGGTGTCTTGGCCTTGTGTCAGTATTACAGAACAACTAGTTTTGTTCGTAAGCCACTCCTCAGGTGTGTTGTTTGTTTGTGCGCGAGCTTTCTGAGTACCTCCATACTCGTGTCGATTCCACCGACAAAACACTATACGTATTTGGTACTGGACGAATCAGGCTGTCCTACGTTGACTGGCTTGTCGTCTTTGGTTGGGGACTTCTCTCTAGTCTCGTGAGAAGTTACTACAGATTCCAACGCTCTGAGTCGCCTTTGGTCTCTGTTATCTGGTCTGGTGTGTGTCGTAAAACTGGGAAACTGGATGGGAAAGGAACTGGAATGTGTAAAACTTCTGTCGGTATTATGTCAGTATTAAATGAGCTCCTAATCGTCTCGGTATGGGTCTGTGTCGATGTTTCGGTGGCTATGGCAGTGCAATAGCGGGTCTTGTCTTTATTTCTGGTCTCCTCGGCTTTATTTGTTTATGTCTCGGCTTTGTCTGTGACGATTCTGTTCGTCCTAATTCCTATAAACTGTCAATCTCTGTCAAACTATACTTTGTTTCCTTTGTCCGGTCCTATCTCTTGTCAAATCAATTCCTATAACTGGTCAATACTATTTCCTGCGAAGCTCACAATAGAGCTGCCCTATATCTGTCAATCTGTCAATATTAAATCTGTTCAAACCTATCCTTGCAACGCTCGCAATAGAGCTGCCCTATAACTATCCAATACTATTCGTCTGCTCTTGATGCCCAAACGGGTTCGCTAATGTCTTGTGAAAATGAAAACTGTTAAAACTAATCTGATCTTGTGAAATTGAAGCTAATTCTTTCCTATAAAACTAAAAGAGGTGAGTACTGCACGGTTACCACTTACTAACACTGAGCAAATGCCAGTAATGAAGTAAAACAATGACTGAGTCAAGGTTTTAAGTCGATGGATGATGGTGAAGCGTCTCGGCTTTAACTACGTCAAGCTCGGCTTTGTGGCGAATAAAATCGCTATTAAACGTGTACTATTGGTATTGTCGAAGCTGGGTGAGTTACTGAGGTAAACGAGTCGATATGTGTACGTGGGGGAACGGAATAGAGGAAGTAACTGACTGTACAGTATGAAATTACCGTGTTTATATAGTAAGATATAAATAAATGGCGTCCTTGTGGTATATCTAGAAGGCTATGTGTTAACATATGTGTTTCTGACCTTCTGACTATACAGCAGGTCTTGTGCATTGTCTTATTCGTGTCTGTGCCTTTGATTTTCGTAGTTCCGGCATTAGACTATGCCTTATTCATAGCGTCGGAGTTGAGAATACTTGTCGGAAATGACTGAGTACTGCCAAAGTATCGTGTGCGTCGATGTCTCGTGGTTATACAGCAATAACCAATTAATTCCGAAGTCACCAAAGGGTGTTCGTGCTGTGGAAATCGTCAAATTGCTGTGATGAAGCCCCTATGATCGCCGGATCAATGTCGAGAAGCTCCGCTCACATGGCTGCACCTGTGCGCTTTGATGCGTCAATGCTGGAGACGTCGGCAATGCGCTCTAGATCCTATTCTGGTAATGGCAGCGCTAAATCCGTGGCTTTAGGTCAAAATTGGAGTTGTCAGGGTATTGCCGAGGTATTGGCATCGGGAAAGCATCGGAAAAGCCCTATAAAGTATATATGGGCTTGTGTGGAATGATTGGTTTGCTGAGAGTCCGCTAAAGGGATAAATCCGTGAAATTGGAGCATACAGAGCCCTGAGGCTCATCAACATCCAGCTTGGTGAAGTAGCAGGATCCCTTCAGCTTATCCATCAACTCTGAGATAAGCAGGAGGGGGTACCAGTTTTTGATCATCATTTCATTGAGTTTTCGATAATCCTGCACTGGTCGGAGCTTCCCGTCCTTCTTTTTGACAAAAAAGAAGGGGGAAGCCATGGGCAACTTGCTGGCTCGAATCCTCCCAGTGGCCAGGTTTTCATCAAGAAATTGATCTAGTTCTTCCTGTTCTCACAGGCTCAGGGGATAGACCTTGCAATCCAGGGTGGCTTTTGTGTTAGGGATTAACTCAATCACATGGTCCCATGGTTTTCTGGTTGGTAACTCGTTGAAGTTCTCCAAGGAGAACAGATCACAGAAGTCCTGACACCACTCCGGAACCATCTCTTCAAAGGTCCACTCGGCCCAGGTTGCATAGGCTGAGGCTGCTAGGTCATTGGCAACGTGTGCCCACAGCCTTATTTCTTCAGTCATGTCAATGGCGAGGATGGTTTCTCCCTCCTTGAGTTCTTCATCCCACCGGTCTGTCTCATCAGTGTCAGGGGGCATCAGGGGGTTTCATTGACACTGGCAGCAGGCAAAGGTGATCTTTCCAGTGCCCCAGTTAATGAGGGGGTTGTGTCGGACGAGCCAGTCATGGCCGAGGAATATGTCCTTGTCTCCTAGGTTGGTGACTGCGAGGTCTATTCGTTCATTGTGGTCACTGATCCAGAGGCATACCTCAATGAAAGCATTGATCTCCCTGGCTTGGTTCCTGGTCCCATCAGCATTGAATACGGGAATGGGGTGAGCAGTGGCTCGGGTGGCAAGGTTGTGTTTTTCAATGAAGGTTCGGTTGATAGAACTCCCTGTGCACCCGCTGTCTACCAGGGCCATGGTGTCGAACATCTTTCTTCATTTCAACATCTCCAATTGGATGGGTATCAGTAGATCCTTCTCTTGTGCTTGGGCAGCATGGACAAACCGCCTTGGCTGCTTCAGCTCCTCGAGCCATTCCAAGGCCTTCGATCACTGGGCAGCCCATAGATGCCGAATAAGGTCATCGGTCACTTCCCACTGGTGGTCCTTGTGCACCCAGCACCTTAAGGTGCCAGTGGCTGTGGGCATGATGGCGAAGAGGGAGCGCCAGACCCATTCAGCGCCCCAGGGCTTTAGCCATTCCTTGGGGTTGTGGGGATATTCGGGTGTGGGCATTGGCTCTGGAGGGTGTTCGTCGGTGGTGAGTCCGATGATGAGGCCTGTGTCGGGATCCCAGGGGCGCATGGTCCACTGTCCATTCTGGACGTGATAGGGAAAGGAAGGAGTGGGGAATAGGTACCATGTTCATCGTATGGGGCATGCAGGCCCCTGTTCGGCCCCCATCGCTAGCCAAGTTAGCGGTTTTGTTCTTGCTCGCTGGGATGCTTGCAACCTGTGGGGAGGGCTTCCCTGCTAGCTCTTCTGCTGGGGCTGGGGTCACCTCAGCCACACCCTCAGTAGGCGGTCCAAGGCCTTCAGCAGGTTCAGCTGGTACGGTTGCCAGGACAGTCATGGGTCCACCCCTGCCGCTTCCTTGGCCACCTGTAGTTCGACTCTCTGATTGGGTTCATAGGTGTATTCAGCTTCTCGGGTCCTACAGTCCATGTATAAGTACTAGTACAAGATTTCAATGACACACTATTGCTAAGTTCTTTTTGGGCCAGCTGCGTGGAGTCGTTCACATGCAGCCTAATCTTTTACCTCCTCAACTCCAGAGGTGGTGGCCAAGTCTTCTGGCGCATTGCTATATTCGTTCTCATATCAGCCGATGATCTCATGTATCTGGGTGCGCGTTTGCTGGGCAGCCCCCTTCTTTGGCTGTGGGCACTTCTTTGCAATGTGTCCCTTCTCGTTACAATTGTAGCACCTCCCTTCATCACGGGCCCAGAGTCAGTCAACATCCATGGGGCGCCCCTGTCCTCCATAGGTCATCCCCGTCCCGGTCCTCCTATCGCCGGAGGGTATTGTTGTCGGTGCTGGTTGGCTCATGGATGGGGGTGGTTTCACTGGGTGGCTGGGCGCTGTGGTTCGCCCCGGGTGTAGCATGCTGTTTATGACCTTATTGTGTTGTCGGTGTTCATCGTTACTCTTGATCCTGGCCTTCCATTCATAGTACCTGTTTGGCACCAGTATCCCAATGTCCAAAATCTGGTTTACCATTCCTTCTGGTACTCCGGCTTTCAGGGCCATCGTCAGTTGGTCTCACTCACCTGTCACATCCCTGAGTCCGGCCTTGATGGCCAAGTCTTCGAGCTTCTGGAAGTATTCAGTAGCTGTCTCCTTCCCGACCTGCCATTTTAAGTTCAGCATGGCCGCATGGTGCTTTTCCTTGATGGCTGGGTCCTCAAAGTGACCGATGAGGGCCTGTTGAAAGTCGGGCCAGGATGGGAAGCGATGATGTCCACGTGTTCAAGATATCAGGTCACGCTGGAGGGTGATGAACCAGTTCTTTGCTAGGCCGGCCATGTGGGAGATGGCGAATACGACTCGGTTGGCGTTGGAGAAGAACCTGGCGAATATTTGGAAGTAGAGTTCACAGTCACAGATGAATCGGTGGATGTCATCAGAGTCACCAGTGAAAGGGTCAGGGGTTTTTATGAGTATCAGTTTTACGTTTAGTCAGTAGTCCCCAGGGACTAGATCCGGTCCGGGGTTGGTAGGTGGCATTGCAGGTGGCCTCCCCAGATAGTCTGGTAAGGAGGCAAGGTCAGGGTCATGTGATGGGTGCGGAGAGCCGTCACCATGTCCTTCGGCTGGTACCCATCCAGGGTTGGGCTTGCTGGCCAAGAGCCTAATTCTGATGCCCTTGAGTTCCTTCTCAAGCCTGACAGCCAACTCCTCATCCTTCTTCCTTTTCTCCCATGATCCGGAGGAGTCCTGTGAAGGGTCCCTTCTTCCTTGTGGCTGCGGGTCTCCCCTTCCTTCAACTCCCCCCTGCAGGGGTGGCTGCATGTGAGATGGTCCAGCTGATTCCGGCCTGGCTGCGGCTTGTAACATGATTCGGTAGTTTCCTTTGTTCTGATTGACGTGATCAGTGGCCCATAGTTTGGCCTGATTAAGGAGTTTTCAGGTCACAAGATCCTCATCTCAGGGGGTCATTCTTCTCCTACTGGCCGCTCGGCCAGGAAACAGGATATATATCGATATTGGTCAGTGGCTAAATTAAGAAAATACTCCCACACTCCCTCCGGGGTGTCGGGAATAGTCATCAGTTCTCCTATCGTCGGATCTGCTATTTGTATATACACTTCGACTTCATCCCACATGATCCCTTCTTCAGCTCTACTCGTCATCGGTGAGGTCGATGCAGGGTTTGAGTATCTGGATCTGAGGAAGGATCAGAGGGCATGAGGAAGGGCTCTGGCTCTGCTGGTGTTGGAGTTGATTCCTCCATCGCTATCAGTGTCTCCTGGGGTTTGGATTGGGGGAATGAGGTCTCGCTTGCTGGGGGACTCATCACTCCTACTAGGGGAGCTAGTATGGTTGAGAATGGGGGCAGGGTGACTGCTGCTTGGGAAGGGGATGCAGGGGTCACCCAGAGGGGGCTGGGTGGACTCGTCGGGGGTGAGGAATGGAGAGGCACTGCTGGAGGAGTGGTTGGAGGGAAAGCGCCCAGGGTTGTTGCGTATGCTTCATGTGACAACCGGCTCATCTGCAAGGGTTGTCGTTGATACAGATGATGATGATAAATCGATGTAGTTTGGATAGACCAGGGGTCAGAGAGTGTCGCTAGATCTCCTTGCATGGGAGGGTCTGGCAGGGGGCTGGCTGGATGCACAGCTTCATACTCCTGGATCACCTGCTCGGTGCTTGTTCCCTGCCCGAATAAGCTCTGCCTCCCTGGCTCGTCGGAAGAAGTCCTCGAGGTCCATGCGAGCACAGGATCGGTGGAGGGTTGCAGGGGTGGGGTCGCAAGGATCTCTTCCAAGGGGATCAGGCAGGGGATTTGGGAGGGGCGAGGAGGGGGCGGTGCTGGACGGTGGGGGGTAGGTGTGTCAGGCATGGATGGGGAGGGGTGTCACTGGCCTAGGTGGAAATGCTCTTTCCAGGTCTTCATCAATTTCTGGGTGTTGAGGGAGGTCTGGTCCAACTCTGATGGTGGGGCCGTGCCCTGTTCTGCATAGGAAGATGACATAGAATCTGTTTAGGAAGGCGACAAGGGGGAGGAAGCAGCTGAGGATGATTCAATAGTAGTACCAGAGGATGGCTATCAGGGCTACTAGCCCAAGGGCAGCAGGGATGGTGAGGAGGGCAAGGCTTGGGTTGGAGGTCATATAGTCTCTTTCTTCATGGCGAGCATGTAAGGAAGAGAGGGTGAGGAAGCCTCAAGCTAATTGTTAGACCCAACCTTCATGTGATCTCTAACAATGACAAACAATCAGTTACTTCGTGTTCAAGTATTCCTGGTGCGTCACTTGCTAGCATGAAGATGAGGCTAAGGTCTTAGTCCTTTGGCCTTTAGTGAGAGAGTTTGTGAGTTTCCAAGTAAATTGGTATGGATTAACTTAGCTCGAGGCTGGGTTTTACCAGTGAGAGCTGTCCTACTTAAATACACAGTTCGTATACTACTGTTGTCTGTTGTTTAGGTGCCAGTGTTTTGGCCAGCGAGAAGAGTTTGAGTGTCAGCTGGACAAGGCATATTGGTACATTCAAAGAGAGTCCTAAACCGAGCGATGATAAGAAGAGAAAGCAATGGAGTTAGGCAAGTAGGAAGGGCAAGATGACAATTGGGTGGCTAGGGGTTGCAACTGGGATAGAGATAGGGGCCTTGCTGGGGTTAGGGTAAAGAAAGGGGCTAAAATTGTAACAAGTTTTGACAAAGATTGACAGTTTATAGGAATTAGGACAAACAGAAACATCACAGATAAAGCCAAGACATAACCAGATAAAGCCAAGGAACCCAGAAATAAAGACAAGACCCACTATTGCACTGCCATAGCCACAGAAACATTGATGCAGACCCATACCAAGATGATTAGAAGTTCATTTAATACTGACATAATACCAACAGCCATTTTACACAGTCCAGTTCCCTTCCCATCCAGTTTCCCAGTTTTATGACACACCCCATACCAGATAACAGAGACCAAAGGTGACTCAGAGCATCAGAATCTGTATTACTTCTCACGAGACTAGAGAGAAGTCCCCAACCAAAGATGACAAGCCAGTCAATGTAGGACAGCCTGATTTGTCCAGTACCAAATATGCATAGTGTTTTGCCAGTGGAATCAACACAAGTATGGAGGTACTCAGAAAGCTCATGCACAAACAAACAACACACCTGAGGAGTGACTTACAAACAAAACTAGTTGTTCTGTAATACTGACACAAAGCCAAGACACCACTATTTCCATTTTGGTTCTTCACACTGCAATATTCCAGAAGTATCTGACAACTATTTACCAGTTTATGTTCAGAGATCACTAAAGCATCTGACCACCTCATCATTTTGGAGCCCATCATGAGGGTTTTCTATTTTTAATTGATAAATTGACATAACACATTTTTGTATTCACCAAATTCTACCTTCATTGTCATTCGTAGCAGGTTCTACTTCCTTTGAATCATACAGTATAATCCACCAGCAGGACATTGTCTCAGAAATACAGCAGTGAGACAACAAATACAAGAAGCTACAGCACATTTACCCCCATCAGAATCATCATCTACAGAAGCTACCGAAATACCAGATTCTCAGATC